>CABFVZ010003060.1:12186-53597 GCA_902151445.1 Timema monikensis
GGGGTCACCTAAATTTAACAATTTACTCCCAACATTTAATGTTTCCATAAAAAAGTGTATCTGTTGGTAAAGCAGGAGACTGACACACATCACGCATGATGAATCACTAGTATTAACTAAAAAGCAATATCATTTAGTTTCAAGGGTCAGAGAATGTCAACAAATATTTCCGAGGTCCAGTCCACGTTCTAGAAGCGTATCTACCACCAAATAAATACTCCGTGTGTTTGAGATGTCAACTATATTGACCCCTTGGGACAGAGCCGGCCGTGGCAAGGACAGAAGTCACCTCGAGTTAAGAGAGGCTGGGAGATGTTCCTCCACGAGTCCTCCAACCTCCCACAACGCCTCTATAGCTTCTTCTTTTTTACACTTTCCTAAATTATATTATTTTAATAGTTTGGTTATTTTTAGACATAAGGTTTGGTAATAAAGCGAGGGAGGAAATTTTAAAATAGTTTAATTGCAATAAAATTAGGTGAAGCACATCATAAGTAATTAAATTTAAATGAAATTTTACAAATAATATACCTATTATCTTAAAAAAAAAGATTTTGTCTCACCATAAAGATTGATAAAAAAACCTTACGTAATCTCGAGTCTGACCCCCGACCGCCTTGTCAGAAAACGCTGAAACCCCCTCCCCCCAAAAAACCCTTAGGTAATTTAAGGATGGACTAAACTGTGTTGTATTTTTTCTATAACTTAATTGTTGATAAAAAGTATAATAATCGTTGAAAAAAAATCGAACTCAAGATTTTGATGAATCTAGACGTTTCATGGCCCCCCGAATCCAAAAAAGCTGTTTTTGACTGACTGTCTGTCTGTCTGTCTGTACCTCCAACTAGAGCCTAAACTATTTTACCGATCGTGCTAAAACTTTGTACCTAGGGTTTTCATAGGGTTGCCCCGAGGGCTTTTTGGAATTGGATATTTAACCCTAAAATTAATGGTAGTTTACTGAAGGACAAAAAGAGAAAAAGTTGATTTTCTCAAAATCAGCTGTAACAATTTTGATTAAATTTCATTTATAAATATTATAAACAAAATGGCTTCTCTCAATATTTCGGCAAAATGACTTTAAGGGCTCCGGTCTGATGCATAATTTTTTTTTATAATATCTCCTAAGCTATTTGAGAAATGAAATTACTTATCATTACAAATATGTAGATCTATTTATATTACAAAAATTGTATTCGAAGCATATTTTTATAAAACCAATAACTTTCAAGCTATACGTAAATGTTGATATTTTTTAACTTTTCGAACACAAAAGATAAAAGTATTGCGACCGCAAAAGAAAATCTAACCTGAAATGTTGATGGATGTCAACGTCTCATGACCCCCCGAACCCTAAAAAGTGGTCTTTGCAATGTCCTCTGTCTGTGTGTCTGTTTAGTCTTATAATTAAGAGCAGTTTAATAAAGGGCGAAAAAAGAAAAAAAATCGTTTTTCTCAAAATCGGTTCTTACGATTTTGATTAAAATTCGTATCTAGGCGTTGATTAAGATTATAAATAAACTGGCTATTTTCATTTTACCAATGAAAATTACTTTAGGGTACTTTACAGAAGCAGAAATTTCCGTATCTCCGCAACTATTTGAGATACTAAATAACTTATCATTTCAAAATTGTAATACTATTAAAAATAAAAAACTTTTATATGAAATATATTTTTATAAAACGACAGTTTCCGAGATATTGGCAAATATATTAATACAACTTTGTGATCTTTAGTTGTAAAGAGATACTACTTAAGTTTTAACGCAATAATTCTCCAATGCCAGAGAGTAATTAAATATAAGTAAGTCTCTAAAAGTTTATGTTGTTTTTCTTTAAACCTCTTAGGAGAAATGTTTGTACAGCAATGGTCTATCTCCTTCATTTAGACTCAATTGTCAATATTTACATTTTTTATTGATCAAAATTTATAAATGAGGAATTAAATAGCAATGCGATGGCATGAAGATTTGCAACACCTAATAAAATGTCGAAATTTTAATACGAAGTGTTGACACTTGTGGACCCAATATTGATATTTTTTATCGGTCCAAACATACAAATGAGGACATTAATTCTTTAAAAAAAATTATAAAATTTAAAACTGGGACTAAAAAAGTTGTACATAAGTATAATGCAATTTATGCTTGGGTTTGCTAGTGTTTATTATTTCGTTTCACATATATTACGAGTTTGAGGTAAATATCTCCATTTTTTAAATAATAGAGTGAGAAAGTCCGTGTGGAGTTCCGTAACATTTATTTTAAATAATATCGCTAATCTATATATGGTAAAATTTAAGTTTTTAAAAATATTTTGACCTCAATTATGGCCATAATTTTCCGGTGTCGGAGAGAGGAATTCGAATTCCAGCCTGATGCACAGATTCATATTCACTTAATTCAAATGCGGTTGCGTTTCCTCTAAATTACATCTTTCTAATCCCCTGCTCAACTTCATAATCCTGACTGGTAGTAAGACGCGATGAAAAAACAAAAGTTTGTGAATCTGAGTTTGAGACCACTGATTTAGACTATTACCTCTGTCTGTCTGTCCTTGGACTATTGACGAAACTGTTTGAAGAACTTCGTTCATGCCTCGGGGAGAAATCGGGATTTTGATAACAGCTCTAAAGTTAAAATTTGTGACCGAGCTTTAAAAGTTTGTAATTGTTCTAAATTTTAATCTTAATGATTTTTTTTCAAAATGATTTAAAAATTATATGGTGTAAATAAAATTTTAAATTGAGTGATTTGATAAAAAGTATCAATCTATCAATAACTGACATTCTATTTCCCTCATTCTAACTTATCTTTGGTCCTTAATTGCGGTATAGATTAGCACGAATATGGTTAACACGACCATAGAAAGTATTGTGTTACATTTAAATTGCCACTACCTTCTCCGACTCTCGAAAGTAATTTTAGAATAGCTGTCACCTTTGTCTATGATCTAGTTAAAATGTCAAAATTTCCCTGATCTTTGCTTGCTTTCCACATCAATGTAGAGTCTAAATAAAGACGACAACAAAGTATTCCCTTGGTGTGACTACTACTGGTCATGGTTTGGATTCGTGTGAGAGAGTGAAGTGGAAGGAAGCCTTGAAGTAGCCGAGTTGGAAGCAAGGTTTGTGTTGGCCCACTTTAAGGTCAGAGCACGTAGCGTATGGCAACGTAACCAACTCCGAGTAAACAGGCTTTTAGTCCGTCGTTCGCTTGCTCGCTCCGAGTCGGTCCAGGCGGCGCTGGGATTGGCTCTCGTCTCGGCCAATCAGCGGCTCAGCTGGCTGGGTCGAGGCGTGCAGCTTGTTGCCGGGTCGGCCCGGAAATATGACTGGAGCGCTTGTGCGCCGACATCCAGCGACAGTAAAAACTCCCTGGATTTTTTATTTTTTTTTAAATCAATAAAATATCTATTATAACTCGAATGCATTTTTAATAAGTGGATCTAAACATACTATCTGTAAAATAAACAGATAACTCATAGTTTCAGTTCAATATTTGTAACCACCACAATCTGTAATGAACTGATTACGTATGTAAATTATACAGCCTACTTATCTTGCACGTCGATACAAAACATCGATTTTCAAAATCATCGACAGACTAAACACCGATGTTCGATGTTCTTCCCTAAGAAACCACCAACAAGATATCACTATTTATGGACATAGGTGTACCTAAATTAAATAATATTGCACGCTTGAGCGCCAATATCGTGGCACTTTTTATAACAAAGTTGTTTTGTTTGTTTTTTCCTTCAAAGTAAATAAACTATTGGTCCGGTAGCTTTAATTAATTTCCTACACGTGGTAAATGTTGAATATCTGTCGCGAGTATAGCGTAATTTGTATCTAAAAATGTCCTCGTCAAAGTCCGCCATGCTCGTGACAGATATTCAAATGTATGTAGGCTATCAAAAAACAGATAAAAAAATCGCTCATAAAATGATTTTGTTTCAAAAAATAGTACATTTGGATATGTGAGAGTCTTGAAGTCTCTTTTTTATAGGAAGGAGAAAATAGATGTTTTGATGTAGTCATCATTGAAAAGTTAGGGTCCCGGGTTCGATTCCCGTGTCTAGCTGTTATTTTTCATCCCTATTTAATTTAATTTCTTTAAAGTTTGGGATGATATATTTCACAATAATTTTATAGACATCTTTTTATTGTATTAATATTTAACATTGGGTGTGAAAAGGACGCTCGCGCTTAAATTGTTCAGAGGATTGTGGGTAAATGAGGCAGAACGGCTGTTAACAAGCATGAGCACGGCCCAAGGCTGTGCTTTGCCTGCCGCACGTCCGGTGTGTGTATCACTCCCCCAACACTGCCGGCAGGACGTTCGTTGTATCGATTGGATGAGGTCCCCCTGTTTTTTGTGTGTTATTGAACCGCCACCCAACCCAGCCGGTCCTCGCCATGCACGCTCGCTTTGTTCTTCCTTTCTCTCTCCAAGCCAGTGCATTCCTTCGTTGGTGGGATTTTATTTAGCGGTGACGGATTCTCCCTCCAAGTAAATGCGGGTACATTTCCTCTGAAATCATACCTTTCTTATCCTTATTGAATTATCTTGATTATAACCGAAACGGGAAGTATGACGCAAGCTTTAAGAAGTATAAATAGCGACTGCATATCCAACTTTTGAAACAGTAACACCAACTAATAGTTCTAGTTGGAAGGCGATAAATTGAACTTGAATATCTAGAAGTTAAAACTAATGTTAAGAGAGGAAAGTAAATTGGGAGACATGTCACTTTGTTGTAAATCTTTGTTATTCTAGCTTTCCTTCTACTTTGTTGACATCACAATGATATGTATGCTGTTGCCGTGCTGTTGAGTAAGAGTCGTTTCACACGAGGCAACTATCGCCCGGCAACAATTACCGGTCAACTTTCGCTCTGTAAAAGAAAAATCGGTACCAACTTAACCAGAATAGACGCAAAGATATGTCTGGAATTAGAGGACGTTTACTTAAATCTAGAACAGTCACACCACCCAGCCCATCACTCTGAAAGGGGACATTACATTTCACCAATGATACATTTTTTGCCCATGACTGGAATCGAACCTGGGACCCCTTGGCTACGCTACCGACTGAGCTATGGCGTCGAACGATATGATTTTAATTCTAGATTAATGATCAGAATGTTCTTTCATTGGAATTGATGTCCCTTTCAAGCCTTACGATAATAGTCAACAATTTAATAAGAATAGTAAAAAAAAAAGAATGGAAATATCCTTGAAAAGGGTTGAGAGCTGTGGGTGAAAATCCCTAATCACTTTACATTACTTATTATTAGCTTAAATTAATTTCTAGTGAAGTATGTAATAATTATAAACATTTATTAAAGACTGCGCCAAGAATAAAATCCAAGAGGTGCTTGTAAGTTGGCACCCCTTGGAGAACTGGCCGGCGATTGTTGCCAAGCAGTCGCCGGGTGGGCAACTATTCCACAAATCGCCAATAGTGGGCAACTTATGAGCGACTGTTGACAGGGCGGGCAACTCTGTTGCTTCGTTTGAAACCTCCAACCTACAACAGAGTGGTAGTTGCCTCGTGTGAGACGGCTCTAAAGAGCTATAATATAATTATTATACCTTTCTTTACCTATTGTATGTTCTTGATTAACCTAAATTATTTTAACCAATATGTTTTTATCATCCTTACTAGTTGTATAACATATAATTATATATTAGTTATTCTTTATATTATGTTTCATGACTTCTGACATTATATCATTCATCCAACTCCTATTCTAATTTTATAATTATACTCTCTTTATTTGACTGATTTTCTCTAATTTTGCTATTAAATAATTTTTTCCTGTTTATTTGTGTGTGTGCGCGCGCACATTTAAGTCTTATTTAGTTAAATATTTTAACAAGAAAGAAAAAAAGAGAGGAAGATAATTACTTGTAAATGCAACATCTTCACTTGATTAGTGTGCAACAACACCCAGACCAATGGATTCCTGGGGACAAACATTTCATCCAAATATTTGCTTTATTTCATTGTCCAGCAGTAGGAGGGGTACCACTGCTAAGTCACACAATTTGAGATCTTAACTTGCAAATCATTCAATGTCCAAAATTTCCTATTCCAAATTTGTATTCTCGTTTTAAATTTCCAGCTTTGTTTGTCAAAATGTTAGACATTATATGTGCTGGTATCTAAAAAATAAACTGTACAACACGATAATTTCACACTCATTTAGATAGATAATTAATTTTCATTGTGTCTAAGTACCCATTTAGGCTATACACATACACATACACATAATTAAGCTAGTGAGGTTTGGAAAAGATATGTAGAGCTTTAAAATAAAGGTACCCACATTTGTGTTGAGGGAGAGTGAGAAATAATCTAGGCAAAGAGTCTCTCAATACACACACCAGGGCCATATAAAAGTCAGAATCCATCACATTATCATGGCTGAAGTTTTCTTTGTCTACAATACTTTGTCTCTAAAAGAACACGAGGCCTACATCACCACACAAACACTATATACTGTACAAATATTACCAAATTAATTTAATGCTACTAATATTTATCAGCCACTAACATGAATCTAGTACTACTGTCTGAAAATGCAATTTATCTTTCAAAAGTAAATATTTACATAAAGCAAGATTCCCACAATGTATTCCATCTCTGGTAATGTTGCTCACAAACCATGGTTCACATATTCCCAGTAAAATATTTACAAAGTCTGATTAACAAATGAATGCAGATTTTGATTAATCATCTTTGTTTAGCTTATCACTAAAGCTTTATTAAAATTAGAACCGACTGTTCATATTTGACAAGATATTTGTTTCCTTTTTATTATGATTAGGAAGCGAGCCAAGGCTCGAAAAGAGGAAAAGTTTTGGGAAACCCTCATATTAACCCTCATATTAACTAAATGATCCTGAATGTCGGCCATCCAACGGTGAGAAATGTTGATCCATCTAACCTTATTCACACCTCGAGGGACCTTTGTGATAGAACCAATAATACTATATTTATCTGTCGGCTGTAACAAGTTGGAGCTGCTGGAGTTTTATTACCTTGTCTGATTCCAGCCTATCAGTGAATGGAGCTCTGCCAATGTTGTTGAATGGATGGCAGCACTTAACCTCTATCGCTATGCAGATGTCTTCAAATCCAAAGATGTCAAAGGGTCCGATCTTATCCACCTAGATAGGGACAAACTTATGGTAGGTATGTCTCTTGGAAATGCACGAAAATATAAAGGCTTGTATGAATTTGCGTTATCTTTGGTTATTTTGACCATTTTTATAGAATAGTCAAATATAAATTGAATTGTTTATACTGTGCTTGTATGCAGCATCCATCGTGTTCTGTGTTAAACTTTTATTCGTAATATATATAATAATCACAATATTTATGTATGAAGGGGGAAAATAGATATTTCATTATACAAGCCGGCAGATATGTTTATACCTTAACTATGAATAAGGCCCATTTAGAGTAAATTTCTGAAAAAAATGTTTTACTAATATTTTATTTTTAGTGGTGGCAGCTATGATAAGACTCAGGGTAGCTCAGATTCTAGACGCAATAACGTGCTAAGTCAAAGATCCATGTTTTGAATCCTGTTCAAGGAAATAGTTTCAAAATACATTGTAATAAATTATAATAAGTTATCTAATGAATTGATTCCGTAACACATATACAAGTAAACAAAGATTAATTTTCATGTCATTGCTTTTGTGGTAAGATTTATTCATTTTGTTCTTCCAGCTAAATTGAACAAAGTTAATTGTTTTATTTTACAATATGCTTTGATGAAAGAATATTGCTCTTAGCCACTTGCCCGTTGGGTTTTATGGTTTTTACTCTTTTTTTTCTGTACTGTAAATGTCAGCTATTGTTATTTTTTAGTTATTTTCAAGAGGCATCTATTAGGTAAAAATAATTTCTACAAATAGTAACAGTAAACTACAGCTGATATCACTATGATAGACATCTGTAGAATAAAAGAAAACTTCTTTGTGGATAAGCCAGTGGAGCTAGACATGAGCAAGTCAAGCAAGTGGTTCAAACATTAACACTCAGCTGTAAGCAATGTAGAATGTTGCTCGTAGGCAGAACTGTGGGAATTTACACTCTATTTTTCTTATGAAAAAAAAAATAGCTAGGAATTTAAAAACAGAAATGACTATTATAATAGCTATATTTAATATAAAGTGACTTATTATTAGTGTGAACAGATGAAAATGGTAAATAAAAGACTCTCCCCTTCACTTAAGGATGTAAAAATATCCTAGGTATAATAAGTTAGCAGAGTAAATATATAACTTAGTTGTTTACTAAGTTTGACATTTCACTGAGGATTTACGTTTTCATTTGTTAGAATAGTTTGTAAGCTCTCATTGATGGACAAGCAAGCAACTAACGAGTTTGACTCTGAGTTTAAATCGTAACCAGCTGCACTAGAGTTGATTCTCACTCTTTCTTTCCCCATCCTTTTCTTACACTCTTGTAGCTGCATTTTCACCAAGTAGCCCTCCTCATCCCAACCTGTTTGATTAAGACCTTATTTATAGCCCAAGTGTTAAACTTGATAGTAATAATAATGATGATGATAATGATAACGATAATAAAAACCTTAGTTGGAAAAGAAATTTGCAACACTACGGTACAAGAATTTTAATATCTTGGTAGCAGACAAACTCGCACACAAATACTAAAATGATATTTGACTCCAGCTAAGATGAAACATAATAATCTGCTCTCTTTGCCACGAGGGTTGTGGGGAAATAACGCAACCTTTCCTTACTCAACAAATAACTCTCAAGGTTGTGTGTGTGCTTTAGAGGTTATGTAACTTAATAGATAGATACAAACTTTGTTATTAGTTTCACAAAGAACATGTGTTCATGTGTGGATCCTAGTAGTAGTGTTGGTTATAAAACTCCTATATAGATTATGTTTTGTGCACCATAGATCAGTCAACAATTTATGATCTTAATAAAAAAATAACCCATTGTACTGGTGGAGTTAAACTGTGAATTGTTAATATATGTTATAATAAAGAGCAAATCAACCTTATATTTGATGCTTGTTTGGCAAGCTCTCTGTGTGTTGTTCAAGGTCAAGTTAGTTAGGAAAATGTGAACACTTTTAAAATGGTTCATATAAGGATGAGTAGTTTTTTAGTTTAAAGATCAAATAGCATTGTTACTTTGTAGATTTTTTGTAACTAATTGTTTCATTCCTGTTCAGAACATGGGCATTAAAGACGAGTTCCACCAAAAGGCCATCTTGGTATGCATTGACGAACTGTGCCGGCCAATCGAGCATGGGAAAGCTATTTACAACGATGTGGATGAGTCTTACAAGGACTCAAACCACCGCCTTCTAGAGCACAGCTTCTCATCCCTAGAACGATGTGATAAATGCAACAAGTACTTAAGAGGGTTACTGCATCAGGGTTTCTTGTGCCAGGGTGAGTTAGCATTTGCATTGCTTCATGAATAGTTTAGCACCCGGGGTGCTTCTTGTTGTGTATTTAGTCTGTAAACTCTGTATTTCCAACCAGTGGGAAAGTCAGAGACTAAGTCCAATAAAAAAAACCTTGAAAGAAAATTGTCTACATTAAGGAGCAATCATATAAAACCAAAACACAATTAATTTTTCATAAAACATCCAGTATATACTTGAAATGTAAGTTAGGTGCAATCACGATAAATATATTTAAAACATGAGTTTAACTTTCAAACTTAAAATTAGTTTGTATAATTGAAATATCGTTCCAGTATTCTGGATGTAAACAAAGCCAACCAATGTACTTTGTATATTATTTATGTGCTTCATATATATATATACACACACACACACACACACACATACACACACCTTTGGATTTGGAATTATAATAAGAATACTGTATGACAAATAATAGGGTTTTAAGAAAAAGTTTTCTAAAATAAAGCTTTTTTAAAGACTGGGTCTTACCACTTGTTCGAGTTTCACTCTTTTAAAACTGTTATTCTATTTTTACATGTTTCTATAGCAACAGATCTTTCACAGATATTGGTACTTTAATTTTTATGCGCTTGCACATATTTACTTAACAATTATTGGTTGTCTGTAGCCATCCTTAGAAAGTTAAAGTTGATTAGAGATCAAAAATCTGTTGACATCGCAATCTGTTACTGTACAGTCAATCTCTTCCAGATTATGGATATAGATAGTCTTTGGACAGCCTTTTACACATGCAACACACACTACAAATCTTAACTTTATTGATAAATTAGTCTTTTTTAAATATCTCTAGTAATGTGATAAGATAATGTGATACTTCATTTAAAGACTACATTTTATTGGTTGTGAAAACAATCTTACATTTTAGTTAAAATGTCCTTGATAGGCTGCATATAAACCAAAAGGGTAGTAAGACGCGGTGCTAATAATAATAATAATCCTTGATAGGAACAACCATCAAATGGCCTTAACAGTTAAAAGAGTAACACATTTAACTCTTTACACTGCTGCCACTGGACATAGAAGTATTCCTGGCTTTTTAAAGAAAATCATGTTTCCGTTCAATCACTCATCTTAGTTTTGTCTCTATTGAAAATATTTAGGAGGGAGTGGGAAATAGGTAATGTGCCTTCCTTAAATTGGTTGTCTCTTTGGGTATTTTATATACTGAGCTTGTGAAAGGATAATTTTATATATATATATACATATATACACACTAGCTTATCAAAATCTATCTGAACGAACCATCAACACCATTGTTTTAATGAAAACCATTAAATTCTTAATTGTATACAAACATTGATATCCTGGAATATCTCTGTTTCAGACTGTGGGTTAGTGTCGCATCGAACATGCTCTTCTACAGGACTTCCCTCCTGCTTGTCATCAGGACTTGACCGCCCTACACGACATCATTTCAAATCAGTTTTTGGTCTGGGGCTGTGCTCTCAGTTCAAGCCTGCAGAACAGCCTGCACCACACATTGTCATTAAATGCACTCAGGAACTAGAACGGCGTGCACACAACATCCCTACCATGGATCTATACAAATTATATCGCTCTACTCCTTCGGCCGATCAACTGGCTGATCTTCGCCAAAAAATAAATGATGGTATGTAGTTTTTATTTGTAAGTAATTATTTAGTAATTTTTTTAACTAGCACATTTCAACATATATTCATTAGTCACTTAATTTAAGAAGTAAAAAATTAACTGACCAAATAAAAGGAACCACCTCAGAAGTGGCTTAAAAAGAGAATGGGAAACCATTAATTGAGCTAATTAGAATTGAATCCTCATCATTCTGGGTCAGATTAGGACAAGCTATCTATGCAGGTTATACTTCCAGCTATGTAGTTTGTTAAAGTATTTTCAATGTTCTTATTTTTATTTTATTTTTATTTACGTTCAACTATAAGAAAACAGAAGTGTCCAACACTCACTTTCAAGGCCGCTGTCGGTTTCAATCCCAACTTACTTGAACACTGATGTTTCCCATCATTGATTCAATCAAATGTCATTGGATTTCTTTAAAAATAGAAAGAAAAAATTCTTAGATAAAAAAAAAGTTATCACTGTCGGTAGAGCAATGGTTAATTAAGCCAAAGATCCAGGGTTTATATCTATTCATACTTAATGACGCCGTTTTTTTTACGGGGTAGGCAAGAAACGTTTTTTTACGGGGTAGGCAAGAAACTGTACCTATAGCCCAAAAATCAACAACTCTGTACTTAATCCATCCTCACTAACTTTCTCCACACTTCCCTATCCTTGCATACTTCCTTCAACATCCATACACCGAGTCTTACATGCTCTTTTATTCTTAAAACGCTTTAATGTTTCTCATTTTCACACATTCCTCTACAACATGTAGCCATGTCTTACATGACCTGCCACTTCTTTTAGATCCACACACTCTACCTTCATATATTTTCTTCGCCATCCTCTCAACATGTCCAAACCGACGTAAGACACTTCTTTCACATTGCCCTATTGTATTCCCTTTTAAACAGCACACCTTCACCACTCGTTCCTTACTGTCTCTACGAGTTTTTCCACATCTCTTCAATACCAAGGTGAATGCGGCTGGGTTTATATTCCGATCAGGATATATTTTTCATTGACTGTATATAAATTCAATTCATCTGAAACTTTTAAAATAAACTACATATATCTATAATTACATGAATAAATTCCACTTAGGAGCAATATCAACCCCCTAAAACTCTGTTTCAGTATTATGTAACAAAATGACAGAAAATTATATAAGTGTTGTATGTGTTAAATGTTTCCAGATGTGTCAAACCTAGAGTTGGATTTGTATGAGCCTCATTGCATTGCCAGCGCTTTGAAGAAGTTACTCCGTGAACTTCCTGACCCCATTATTCCTGTTCAGTGGTATGACCGCTTCCTTGAAGCTTCCCGTAAGTAAATAATGCAAATAAATATGCTAATGCTGTCAGTCCACAAAGTATAATTTTCATATTTATTTAAATAAAGATAATCAACAACTTTAAAATATTGGCACTGTGTATCAGTATAATGTAATGTTTACTAAATTAAATTGAAATATGTAAACATTATTTCTGAACGAGAAGGATTGATTTATTTACCTTTTCTATATTAATTGTCAAATCTAACATGTTTTTCTTATGAATTGTTAGCCTATAAGCATCACTATTACAAACCAGATAATCTTACTTATTTCACAAATTGTAGTAGTAGTAGTAGTACTTCCTGATGAAGACTCAATAACAGGGTGTCCAGCGACCTGGAAAACCTGGAAAACAGGGAATTGTCAGGGAATTTGCTTGGCCAGGGAAAAGTCAGGGATTATTATTAAATTTCTGGAATTTTTACATTTTTCTATAAAAAGCCTCATAATTTGATTAACAATAGTCAAAATAATACTTTTTTTTTCCAGTTAATACCTACCTAGAATCACTTTCATACCATTGTCCCTGTTGAGCAGACTAATATTACTTCTCAAGGTCAACAAGTGAGTTTTGTGTCTTTAGCCAAAGTTGAGTCATTCGCAAAATTTGATTAGGCCTACATTTTAAGTAGAAGGAACTAAGAATGACTGTCCCACAACTATTTTAAATCTATTTTTAACTTAAAATAGTCCATTTCCCTGGGGGCAGAAATTGTTTAATCCCTTTATTGAGTGACACAATTTCAGAATGTGTATGTATCTAGAAAAACCTACTTAATTAATCTGTAATCTTAAAAAATGATTTTCATATTATTATTATTATTATTATTATTATTATTATTAGCACCGCGTCTTACTACCCATTTGGGTTATACGCACTTACGCTAATGTGTAATGGTAGGGTGATTGTGAGATGAAATGAAGGATCTTCAGTTTAACGTGGAATCCGAACCACGGTGGAGGCCTGGCATTCCCCACATTCACAAGATTTCTTGTCAGAGGTGAAGGAAGGGTTTGGTAATCAGATAAATCTTTGCCGGGACCGAGGATTGAACCCCGGCCGCCAGCATAGAAGTCTGACACCTTACCCCTAGACCACCAGGTCACCCTTCTTAATATTAATGTATAGTGAGTGGTCTAGAAAAAAGTAAATTGGATCTGGAAAACCTGGAAAAGTTAGGGAATTTACAAATATAATTTGGCTGGACACCCTGAATAAGAGCATTGAAATATTGAAATGTGTGTAAACATGTGTTAGTATTTTTACCTTTATTTGTGCGTTCTTATTTTCATACTATTCTATCATTCTATTTATTACAATTGTTTTTGCTCAATGCATTTTATTTCAGACACATTATTTCACAAATTGAAAAATATAATTGGAAATAAATGGTAGGGAACTCCGCACAGACTTTCTATTGTTTAAAAATGGAGATATTTACTCAAAATTTGTAATATAATATACATTAGAGAATCCAGAACAAATTACTCTATACATACGTAAAACATTTTTTGACTCGCGGTTTTAGTTTTTATAATTTTATTTTTAAAGAATTAACATCTTCATTTGTATATTTGGACCAATAAAAAATATCTATATTGGATCCCTAAGGGGAAAAACTTTGTATTAAAATTTTGACTTTGGTTTAAAAATTTTGTCATTTTATGAGGGTATGCACATCTTATGGTTATCGATCGCATTGCTATTAAACTTCTCTTTTATAAATTTTGACCAATAAAATAGGTAATTATTGACTGTCGAGTCTTAAATATGAGAGATTGATCATTGCTCTACCAGGGATGGATCCAGCAGGGGGGGTTTAGGGGACACGCGCCCCCCTTCAATAAATTAAACCAATTGAAATTAATGATAAAATCACTACTAGTTTTATTGTCACCTAATACTATCTCACTAACCAGATCTCATTTTTTAAAATTGTTAATAGAAATATTATTAAATGCTTAATATACAATTCCTATTATAAATACTTAAGACAATCACATTAAGTGTTAAAATAGTGAAAATAGGCATTAATGAAATTACCCAAATTTAAGTTGCGCCTCTCACCTTGTTGTACAAACAAGGTTTAGGTTTAAACTTATTTTATCATTTTATTACTATTTCAATGATTATTAATAATAAATAAAGATCTTTAATAATAATTTATTTTTAAAAAACGTGCTTCAAACAAAATCTTTGAATAATACCACACACACAACGTGTTAGTATGGCTTAGTGGTAAAATTTCACTTTAGAATGAGATATACTATACTATAGAGTGGTGTTAAAGTTTGATTGTTCAAAATCTGAATAGTTCCATCTATTTTGTCTAATTGATTGCGTAGCTAAAAAAAGTATATATATATATATATATATATATATATATATATAATAATTGTTATAATATTTATAAACTTATTTCCCTTTTAATATTACTATTTGTTGAGGTTCTTATTATTTGCTTTCGGTAAATTTCAATACTAATCGCAAATTTCGAGCTATACCCTTCATTAGAGGGTTATTCTCGAGTTTATCGTTACACTGAAAAATTACTTTAAGATTTACTCTCAAATTTTGAATTATTTTTATGTATACATTTATTGAGGTCCTCCCCCATCCTCCCCGATCCAAATGGGAGCACCTGTGTCACCCCAACCCCCCTAACGAAAATCCTGGATTTGCCCCTGTGCTGTATAAACATTTCCCCAAAGAGTTAAAGGAAAAACAACAGTAACTTCTTGAAAGGACTTATTTGCTTACTTTATGGCATTAGAGAATTATTGTGTTAAACTTAGGTATTGTATTAATATATTTGCCAATATTTCATAAGCTATTAGTTTTATAAAAATATGTTTCAAATAAAAGTTTTTTTTTAAATGGTACTAAAATTTTACAATGATAAGTTATTTAGTATCTCAAATAGTTGCGGAGATATAGAAACTTTAGCTTCTGTAAAGAACCCTAAAACTCATTTTCATGGGAAAATGAAAAAATCTCCTTTGTTTATAATCTTAATCAACACCTATATATGAATTTTAATCAAAATCGTTAGAGCCTATTTTGAGAAAATGGGATTTTTCTCTTTTCACCCTTTAGTAAACTACTCTTAATTTTAGGGTTAGACAAACACACAGACGGCGTTACAAAAACTACTTTTTAGAGTTTGGGGTGTCATGAAACGTTGACATCCATTAACATCTCAGGCTAGAATTTTTGGCGGTTGTAATACTTTACCTTAAAAGTGTTGGAAAAGTTAAAAAATGTATTTCAAGTAAAAAATGTTTATTATAAATAGATCTACATGTATGCAATGATAAGTAATTTCATATCTCAAAGACTTACAGAGATAAAATTTAAAAATTAGAATTTATGCTTCAGACCAGAACCCTTTAAGACATTTTGACGAAAAATGTATACTAGCCATTTGGTTTGTAATATTGATCAACACTTAAAAATGAAATTTGATCAAAATCGTTAAAGCCGATTTTGATAAAATCGATTTTTTTTTCTCTTTCCGCCCTTAAGGAAACTACCCTGAATTTTAGGGTTGAATAACCAATTCCAAAAATTTCTTGGGGTAACGCTATGAAAACCCTAGATATCAAGTTTTAGCCTGATTAAATAGTTTAGGCTCTAGTCTGCAGTACAGACAGACAAAACCATAAAAAAAACCTTTTTTGGATTCGGGGGGGTCATGAGACGTCGACAGTCATCAAAATCTCGGGTTCGATTTCTTTTGACGATCACAATAGGTACTTCCTCTACCTGTAAGATAGTGAGAAAGTAAAAATTTGGTGAATGGAATGCTCATGCAAGTGCAGCCTTTTAAGTTCAAGCACACATCCCTACATGTCTCTCTA
Source organism: Timema monikensis (assembly GCA_902151445.1). Lineage (NCBI taxonomy): Eukaryota > Metazoa > Arthropoda > Insecta > Phasmatodea > Timematidae > Timema > Timema monikensis. Next base: position 28,477 of record CABFVZ010003060.1, read on the forward strand.
CACTGTTTCTTACGTGTGTGATTTTTAAACAAGTAATTAATCAACTTTTTGAGATTTTTATTTTCTAATTCAGGGACAGGCAACCCGCTATTTTCATAAAGTATTCCCAAATCTGCATAAAAATAACAATATAGTTTCATGTTCTATAAACACCAGTGACTTCACACGAGTTAATTTTATGTCAAAGGAAATTTCATTCTTCTATGCTACTCTCTAAGGTATTTGGAAAAATGGCAATTTATATTGGAAAACCGGGGGGAGGGGGGGGGTTGTGTATACATTCAACTCTCGATTCTACGACCTTTCACGGTTCCCCGGAAAAGGGTCGTTATTGGAATTTTGACAGATTTTGTTCCTTCATACGAAAAAATTGCATTTTGTAGACAACAAATATCGTGGGCCATCAAAATTCGTTCACAAAATCCAACCAAAAACGTAACCAAATCAAAATAACAATGTTAAACAATAGCATGGGTCGTCAAAAATTGTTCACAAAATCAAACCAAAATAGTAACCAAATCGAGAATCGAAATAACAATGGCAAAGGCAAGCCTGACGCGTGATGTAGCGGCAGTCGCGCTTGGGGAAACATTGTCTTGCTTGTGGGAGGGGGTGGACAGAGTCAAGTGCTATTGGCTGGCATTGATGAGGTGGTGTCTGACCCACCCCAGTTACTAGTAATACAGCGCTCACAAAGATAATTGCAACACAGCACCTAAATAAATGCAAACAAAAACATTTTACAGCCGATTTCCTTAAACTTGTCAACCTTTTTTCCCACATTTTTCACGGTTCCCCAAAAAAGGGTCGTTACTTTTAGAGGGACGCTATTCCCGGGGTCGTAGAATCGAGAGTTGACTAGTTAATTAATTCTCTTAATGGCGGACACCTTCTGAGACCAAAAAATGTAAGTGTGACACCTTAGACATTGATAAGAGGAAGATAAGCAAGTTAATGTTTATTATTTTTGTGAAAGGGGGCACCCCAAAATTACGTTCACCCGGTCCCCCTGAGCTACTTGGTCATAACATTTTGTATGTTATATTTATGAAAAAATAAAAATTAATCTCAAAATAAACTAAGAGTGTTTCATCAATAAGCTCAAAACTTTCAGCAATATTTCACTAACTATTCCGTGGGCTTAAAAAAAAAAAAGTTTGAATTTTTGTTTCAAGATGAATTTCTTCTTCAGAAATTAGAATCCTTCTTCATCTCCCCTATGCAAGAAATAACGATTTACTTTTCCCACCTGGTCAACCGCTTCCCTACTTGAAATAATTAATGCACAGTTATCAATATCTTCCAATATTGTCTCTTGATCATCATCTTCCACAGTACCCCTGCTAACACTTCACTTCATTAATTCCACACATTCCTACAGTAAAATATAGGGACTGGTGTTTTCAATTTTAGACTATTTTGAGATTGTTATGCATAAATATTTGCTTGTAATGCGTACTTATACTAGTTAATGTGAAATACAAAACAATTATGTGAACTATTCTTTTTTGTAGGAATTCGTAATGACGAGCAATGCGCAATATGCCTGTGTCACCTAGTCCAAGAACTACCTGAACACCATCGTTCCACATTACACTTCATGATGGCTCATTTGTGTCGCATGTGTCAGATGCAACATGCTCGGGGCATCAAAGAACCACCTTCAGTTCTGGTTCAAGTTCTCTGTCATGTCTTCCTTCGACCTCCATGGGAAAGAATCATGTAAGTTGATTAAAGGAATAACTAGTGTTATTTTAATCCACACTTTTGTACCATTAGTTTCATTAGAAATAGGAATATAAATAGATATTACACACTTTAATCTATAGAAAAATGTTAATGAATGATGACATTAAGCATGTGATGAGGCCGACATTTACTTACTGATCAAAAATATTAGTAAAACTTGACCCTAGACAACATCTCCCCATTTTGAATATTCTGCGATATACCGGTATTAAATTATCTCCAAATGACTGAAATAATATAATAAAAAGATATACATTAGTATAAATAATAACAGTTTTAGAAAGTCCTCAATTTATCCTGTGTTAAATAGGCTTAAGTAAACAATTTTTTTCTCTTTAAAATATGTGTTCACATAGAAATGGCAAAGTGCTCTATCTTTTTTCAATGGGTCTGATGAGTAACGTTTTCCAAAATAGTTTTTCAATCCTCTTCTCATCTCATTCATTTGTGAAAAACCTCCTACGAACACCGTTTTTTCAATCCTCTTCTCATCTCATTCAAATTGTGAAGAACATCTTACTAACAAAAGTAGATATTCAAGAAGAAAAAAAGCCAATAAAATAATTTAGACATCGGTTCTCCACATTGTTAAACAGATTCACTAACTTTTTTTTTTTTAATGATATGCAATAAGTTTTTGCCAAATTATTTTTTCAGACAAGTTGTGTATAATACTGAAGCACACATTCGAGTAATGGAAATGTTACTATTGTATGGAGAGTGGGGTGAGAAGCTTCCTGAGTTTGCATCAGCGCCAGCGCTTCCTCCTCGTAAAGTGTCCCGGCATCATCCTCCAATTGTCGAAATGGAGCTGGAAAAGGAGAGGAATGCTGCTGAGTTACCACGTGTCTTACAAGAAGCTGAATGGTACTGGGGGGATATTACGAGGTTAGTTAACAAAACAATTGGTCATTTAAAACAAGATTATTACATGTACCATGTGTTACTCTCATGTTGGACTAGAATGCTATTGACAGGGAGACCCAAGTTTGGATCCCATTCAGGTGTACAGACGGAGGTTTTTCCAAAATAGTTTTTCACTCTTCCTCCACACAAATTTTGGTACACTTCCTCTAAAAATTCAACCTTACTCATCCCTAACTCATTAGCGTTATTACATATATAGGTATAAAATGAACTGTTAGTAAAATTTTGTTCTAAAAAAACCTGTTTTTATAATGAAATTAAAATTACTTTTGTCTTCATTGTACATCCAGAAAATTTATCAAATGAAGTTCTAACTTAATAAAGGAATGGGTGAAAGAGAAAATTTGATTCGTTATTTATTTATTAAGTGGGCTCCTTGCTCATTTGGTTAATTTCATGCATTAAAGTCAACAATAGTAGTATTTAACACTACTTCACTTTCAATTTCTTTAAACATAATTGAATTGTAAAATTGGAATAAATCTTCAAAGGACACACTCATCTAATAATGTTCTAACATAAACATCACCTTACTACGACTGTTTTGGTTTTATTTGATCCTTTTGGCAAATTATATTTTGATAGAAAGCTCTTGATAATACCTAAAACAAGTTGCTATGCACTTCTCTAATCAAACGATTAGTGAAACAAGTAGTGAACATAAAAATGTTTATTGTATTAAAAATAATAGGAGATAAAAAGTAAACCTGTTTGTTTTGATTAGTTACTTGTTGCAACATTCCAAAGTATGGTTTATGATTGATGTAAAATATAGATTTATTTAGTTTGTACTAAAAGTAAAATAAAATTAAAGATTCTTATGGTTGATTAAAATTAAGGGCTAGCCATACACTTATTCCTAGTGATACTGGCCTATAAATTGCTTAGCTAAAATCCTATAAACAACTTAACCAACACAAATTTAAGGACAAGATTTCACTCTCACAGACAGCTTTAGATCAAGAGAGTAGATTGATACTATTGGTTGGACTGAAAGTTTGGCTGTGGCTATCCCTCCTAATTTAAATTATGATTTAGCCTAGTGCCAGAGTCCTATGTCTAAAATCAATATAAAATTATAATTTAGGATAGGGAGGTAGAAAACATTAAAATTCCATTGATACACTTAAAGTCATTGAACAAAAAAGCTTGTCTGAGTTTGAGGTAGTTTATAAGTTTTTGACAATTAATCTAACACAGGGCGAGGAGGATAGAGGGGTGTGTGCAATGAGCTTAGATGACAGTGGCTAGCTCTTAACTATTTCTGTGATAGCACCAAAAGAAAACTGAATGAGATACTTTTTTACCAATGACCTACAATGTCGGAAAACAAGTATAGTAACTTAATTTATGTTTTCACCATGTCTTGAACCCGTTTGGGTTATATGCTTGCACTAATGGAATAAGGAAGAAGAAGGAAGAATTTTAGAGGAGAGAAAATGAATCTTTAATTAGTGCCTTAAATGGTCTGCGCTAATGTAAGAAATTGAGCACAAACTTAGTACAAAGGTTGGGCATTTTCAAAAATCGGGTGGCCAACTTCGAAAACATCATTGTTTTTAAGTAAAAAACTAATACAGTATATATAATTTCTCAAGTTCCAAGTGACTATGAGAAGGTAAAAAAAAAAACCTTTTGTTTCTTGGAAAAGATATCACATAGCATTGTCATTCACTTAGCCCTCTACACTCCACACAGAATGTGCATTACTTGAGTGTGGGTAATCCGACCCTATCTCGATCTGGCATATTATGTTCTGCTTTGTCTATGTTATATCTACTGGTACAGTCAAACAAGGAATTTCATTAAATGAACATTTCAAATCAATATGTTCTGTGATTAATTTGGTATTATGAGTAATAATAAAATTAATGAGTAGAGTTGGACTAAAGAAACTAAATTATTTTGAAATAATGACAGTATGTACTATACAATGAGATAAAATAAAATGATTGGGCTATAAAAAGAAAATTACTTATCGGCCTAATGTAATGTAATTTTCTTAACTACTGTAAAACCTCTGTATCCCTAAATTCCAAACACAATTTTCATATAGGGGGTAGGGGGGAATTAAATCTTTTGAAATATATTGCTTTGGTTAACAAGATCAAAGTTAAAAGAGAATTGTAAGAAACAGTAATTTTTGATAATAAATGCATAATATTTACATGTTGTAGTCAACACAAGGTGTTTTCTTATATCTAAAAGTGATAACAGTACATATTACGTGTTAAACATCAGTTAAATGAATTAAAATTTGACTATATTCACATAACTGTAATTTAAAAGTTGTGACAATGCTGTATTCCTGTATTCTTCCGCTTAATTCGAATTTTTGCTAATGTGACCAAGTTTTGGTTTCATTTAGTTTGGATTAACAAGGTTATAGTGTATTTAAATTGCTAATAAATTTAAAAATTATTTTTATCTAACATGTGTACACCACATAAGCATGTCTAAACTAAATTTCCGCCTCATACATTAATTAATTTACCTTAACATTGGTCCATGAAAATCATATAACTCGTAAACTGTAATGATTTGAAGTTACTGAATCATTATTAATAGCTTATAACTATACACTTGTTAGAAAGTGCTATACATTTTTTGTTGATGTTTGTGTGGCCTTAAAACACACATACATTTGAATTATTTTGTTTGTAAAACCATATTTATTTTAAACAATATCTTGCTTACCAACCTTATTTGGTTTCAGAGAAGAGGTGAATGAAAAACTTAAAGACACACCAGATGGTACTTTTTTGGTGCGAAATGCCTCAAGTAAAGGTGGTGAATACACACTTACTCTTCGTAAAGGAGGTTTAAACAAATTAATCAAAATCAGTCATCGAAGTGCAAAGTATGGTTTTTCAGAACCTTTCAAGTTTAACTCTGTTGTTGAACTTGTTGATCATTATCGTACAGTTTCTTTGGCTCAATACAATTCCACACTGGACATCAAACTCTTGTATCCTGTGTCTCGTTTCCAACAGGTGAGTTGTTTTTTATTTTAAATTTCTAGATTTTTAATTGTTAATAATTGTGCTATATAATTTTTTGGGGATTACTAATTGAAAAATCCTATAAGATGTGTGGCTCTTTTCCTTTCTTCAGTCTTAACCCCTCACTTAGCACCCACCCACCCCTGCTTTATTCCACTCCAGGCAAAAAGAAGCTTTAAGGATTGACCAAAGTCCAGAAAAAGGGATATAAAGAAGGAAGGTGATACTGTATTGTCCTAATACAATAAATAAGGTGTACAAACTACAGCCATCTTAAAAAACTAAAATTTGTCCACGTTTATCTAATACAGGAAGCCTTCTTCTGGGTTGACCCAGCTGTCCATTACAATCTCCCAAAAAGTGTAATTTTGTATATAGTACCATGTGACATAAGTGTAGTTTCCTTGATGCAGAACTAGAAAAATCAAACCCTTTACCTGTATACAACCACAACAACAACAACACTAACATTTTGTCAGTATGCATGGTCCATTGACCCACTTATATTCTTAATTTCACATTCCTAAGGCTTAGGAGGGTTTCTATCATTTTAATTCAGTCAGTCTATTCAATGCAAGCCCTTAATGGATCGTGCACTACTGCCACAATTGACCCTGGTATGACATCATAACACAAAGTGTCTATCAGAAGTTCTTTGGCTTTAGATACAGAAATAGTAAACATTTAAATAGCACTAGAATTTGAATCGGCAACTTATTCCCAAATAATATAAGTACAATCCAAACTTTTTTTTTAATAAATACATTTCATAAATATATTATAAAAATGAATACTTAACCAAATGACAACTATATTTTTTAACTTCAGGAAGATGAAATTGCCAGTACTTCAGATATGGATAAGGTCGCTAAAAAGCTAGCTGAAATCCATGAGGAATATATGTTGAAAACAAAAACATATGACGACTACTCTGAAGATTTTACTCGAACATCACAAGAAATTATTCTAAAGCGCCAAGCCTTAGATGCCTTTACTGAAGCTGTGAGTATGTTCAAGGACCAAATAAAGCTTCATGATAAATTTCAAAAGGAAGCTCAGCCTCATGAAATCAAGAGTTTGATGGAAAACTCTGAAGTTCTAAATCAGAGACTCAAGTCTTTGGAGGAGAGCCAGGAACAGCTAGAAGAAAATCTGAAGCAGCAAGTTGCATTCAACAGAACATTGGAGAGAGAAATGTATTCTCTCAAACCAGATATCATCCAATTGTTCAAGCAACGAGAGCGCCATTTTGCGTAAGTAGGGCTTTTATAATGTTTATTAGGGCTAATGTGATAACCCTGTCTTTTTCTAGTTCCTTAATAACTTTTGAACTAATAAAGGAATCTATTAAACCTAAGATACACACAGGTACCCAACTGGACACCTTTGAATTTTATTTAGAATTGACCATAGAAACACTCTTTTGTGGTTAAGAGTTGTTTTTTTAATTCATATAATTTGGGTATGTTTGGTGCTATAAAGGAAATGTAAAGCTTTTAAGTTAAGTGTATCATACTTATCACAACCCAAATTATTTCAACAAAACTTAAGTACAAAGATTTACTTTCTTAGGCCATCATTAATATACAATAACTTTGTTCCTTTGGTTGATATTAAGAAGGCCTAGGGTGTCACTCATTGACAATGCAAAGCATCAAATTTATAAATGAAGTAGATGTAAAAGTAAAATTATAAAATTGATGATACATTTTTCCCTCAAAATGGGTTCCATAAAGGTAGAAATGTTTAAAATTAATAAATATATCATAGGAGTATATTCTTACTTTGTTTACACACCACAGTAAAACATGAACCCATGGTTTCCTACCCAGGAACATTGGTTGAATAACATCTGCATACATTGCCCCGTCAAGAACAACTTATCCAGTTCTAAACACCACATTGACATTTAACTTAAAAAACAAAAACATAATGTTATGTTTCTACACTTATTCTAAAGTGTATGGGAAAATAGGAAGCCCTTCAGGAAATAAAACATTTTGTTAAAGATAGTGGCAACACTGGATTAATTTTTTTTCTTATGTCCTTAAAATCTTGGAAACTTCTTCATAGTATCATGTACATTATACACAATTTCATTTTTATTCGATCATCGCCATGAACAGATTCCAGCCACTGGCCAGGCCGGCGTCTTTGGAACAGTCTCTCCCCATCACCTCTCCTCCTCCACAATGATCCAGTATTCTCCTCTCTCCTCCACACTTCTCTCTGCACTCCCTACAGCTACCTGTCCCTTGGTCTTCCTCCTCCATTCTCTTCATATGGCTGTAGCACTCTAGTTGTGGCTTCTCTATCCTGTCCTGCACTGCACTGGTTCCTCCTCCTATCCCTATCCCCCACTCATTTCTCGTCTTATCCAGTCTTGTCACGCCTATAGCACTTCTCAGAAATTTAATTTCACAGGCTGTCATCCTGTTCCTTCATTACCTATATTTACGTTACGTGTGTCAATATAGGTACATAGTACATATAACATTTTATTATAATTTTTAAACTAATACCTTTGTTCCTAGAAGCTTAATTTTGTCCTGTCAATTAAAAAAAAAAGAATTGAGGAACATTGTCAATTTTAGAACAATCTCTTGAATCAAATACATATTTTCCTTCTAACAGGACAGTTTTCAACTTTGCAATTACACTGCCTTGGAGAGAATAATGTTTTATGTAATTTTAAAAGAACCAATAATGTTGCAAAATTAATGATTTATACCCAAGCCATAGTTTAATATGAATATAAAATCTGGCTTCGTTTGGATTCTAAACTATAATAAACATTCTATTGGCTATGCATATTTTGTAAATGATATGCTTCATTTAAAGATAGCTTGAATTACTTAAAAAGCAATCCAACATAAAGTCTTTTGAAGAGCCATTAAACTCGTAAAATATTTCACCATTATTTAGATAGTGACTCTAGTTAATTAAATTAAGAAATTATAAGAAATTCTGAAGAGAAAAAAAAAGCTTTGACATTCAAAGTTGGTTGACCCTTAACATGTGGCTTCATAATTTATATTTGCTACAAATAGAAATAACTATACCTAACATCCAAGGTGCATTAAAACCTTTTGTGTTGTGTTTAATTCAAAGCAAAGTAATAATAATTAATATACAATAATGGTTCTCAAACCTTTAAACCTCCGGAACCATTTACATCCCTAAAATTGGTTTTAAGTGGGTTTCTATTTCTCAATTTTTACGGTATTAGAATTTTAAACTTTGAGAAATTTCATAAACAAATAAAACTGTTATTTTTTAACCATAATATATGTTGTATTTCTTCTTAAATTTATTTCATAAGAATAGTGGCATTGTCTAGCATTTTTTTCAATCTCTTTAATATTTTGCTTGATAGAATACAACTGGAACTTGATGTCTTCTTCTGTGTTCACTATGTTGCAATATTCTGTTTTGGTTGAAATTTATTTTAGAATAGTAAATGTATGTTCAGTTTATTTTTAAATAGTTGTTTTGTTCATGCTATAAATAATTAATAAAATGTGTACCGGTATGATAGTTTTAACCATGGTTAGAGGAGTGTAGCAGATACATCATGAACATATCTTTTAAATATATTGAAGCTTCAGTGGGTACTTTTATAGAATAATATATTCAATATTGATCATTGTTAAGAACTTTATTAATTTGGAGATAAATTATATCTAATATCAAAAGGTCAGAATTTGAATCCCTGTTAGAGATAGGTTTTTAAAAAGCTAAGTTTTTCTTGATTAAAAACAAAAAAATATTTTGAGAACTATTGTGAATATATTCGTAAATTTGAAATATGACACCTGGACACAGGTCTTGGGTTTAATTCCCATGAACAGGTGTCATTTTTCAAGTTTAGAATAAGATATTTATGCAACAAAAGATTATTACCAATTTCTAATATTCGATAGTCATGTACAATTAATCATACAAGCAGTGTCTTACCTTCATATTGTTAATGTACATTTAAAAATAAATCACCTGAAAATTAGATCATATTTCATGTACTCAAACCTCTAATAATATGTTTTACAGTTGGCTTAACTCTCATGGAATAAAGCAACAACAAATAAATGAATTCCTTGCCATGGATGGAACAGCGGCTTCTGGTTCTCGTGAACTTGAGATTGATGGTAACTTAAAGAACCTGCCCCATCACGATGAAAATACATGGTTACTTAGAGACTGCTCTCGTGTAGAAGCAGAGCGACTCTTGGCTGGAAAGCCTGATGGAACTTTTCTGGTTCGACCCAGTCGGACAGGACAGTATGCTCTTTCTATTACGTAAGTTTTTTTTATATAAATAATGTAGTTTTGTGTTTCTATCATAGCTTGCTTTACATTTGTATGTGTTTTCCTGTTTTTAAATAAAGGTGGGTTTTTTCAGCTTTGTGTCTGACTACCTATCCGGGTTATACACCTATGTACCAATTATGCTAATGTATCAGGGATAAAGAAGGTTGAATTTAGAGGATGTGTACCCACATTTGCAGAGAGGGAGATAGGAAAACCAATGCTCGGTACACATGACCGGACAAAGTCAATTAAGGGTGTAAAAAAACTTCATTTTAAATATGAATTTTAAACATAGCAATTTATTAGTTATTTTAATTTCGCAATTATTGTTTTGCCTTACTTACTATATGTAATTGTAATCTTGTAATATCTTATTTACAGATGCAATGGTGCAACGAATCATTGTATCATTTATGAAACAGAGAGAGGGTATGGGTTTGCTGAGCCATACAATATTTATGAGTCACTGAAGCTACTTGCACTCCACTATGCACAGAACTCACTTTTAGAACACAACGATTCTCTTAACACAACACTCGCGTACCCTGTGTTTGGTTCTTACCAAGACCAGCATGTATCAACTCAAGTGCCAACCCAACAACCTGAACAGTGTGTGAACAGTGGCTATGTGTTTTCTCATCCACGATAAATGCAAGGCCAATATGTGACACTTGACTGTGATATGATTAATGGCATCTACTAAGAGACGCCTGCCTGCAATTTGATAATGTACAAATGGAGATAATTTTCCACCAATATCTTTGACTGCTTGTCTGGGTTTGGTCCATTTCATGATTTTAAAGTTCCAGTGGTAAGTAAAACAAGTGCCAGATTACATTTAATGGTGATATATAGTTGTTTTGGAGTATGTGTTTCAGCTCCTCTTTGTAGTTACTGTCTATGTAGCAACTGTTATAGAGTCAATTATAAAATACATTGATTTTTTGACAAATAATAATGAAATGCCACACTAGTGCATATAATTGTAATGTTATGGTCTATGAATTGTATGTTTGAATTGATATTTTCAAGATTGTTTGGATGTTAAGGGCCTTGTTGAAGTTAATCAAGGGCATGGATGACTCAATGAAGAAACTGAATATAAGGCTGACATTCAATATGTTTTTATAATATATATATTTATATATATATCACACTGAATGATTATATGAAATAAGTCCATCTCTCTGGGTGATAAAGAATTTTAATTTATCTTAATGAAGGCAAATTTTGTTTTGATCTCGTATTTTGATTTTTTTATGACCATTATCTTTTATTGATGTTTGTTTAGAGTGTACCACTATGTGTTTTGTCAGTCATAAATCAAAGAAAAAATTAATCTTGTATAGTGTGCATTATTTTAAATATAAATATATATATATTTATTTATTGAGATTTCATTAATGCATTTAATACTATCTGCTGACCCAAAGTAGTTAAGGATTGTATCTTGTGTATCCGAATGAAATATTTTTATAAGTCATTTATGTACCTCAGTAATTGTTTAAGGTTATACCCTAGCTTGAATATAGTAAAAGCACCTGTAGTTGATACAAACTATGCCTTGATTATACAAGCCATTCATTTTGTTTGAAGTGCTTTATTTGCATTATTTTAAAGGTTTTAACACTAAACTCAATGTTTATTTTATATCACTACCAATGTTTTAATTATAGTCTTATTTAATCAGAATTATATTATATTATAATCATTCCTGAGTCATTTATTTTGGAAGTAATATGTGTAAATAAAATAGTATAAAACTGTGGATAATTTTGTTAGCAAGTCATGTCACATATTTTGATACCAAACTAAAGGTGATTTCCTAATTTCCCAATAATCTGCTATGTATATCTAGACCTGCAAATACACTATAGAGTTGCGATTATCGGGCCCAATTCTTGTTGTAAACAAGTGTTTTAAAATAAACAAACCGTTATCTGGCTTTATAATGTAATCCATTTGACACACTATTTTCACTTGTTCTTGCTTTGTTGTTGTTTCATTTCCAAAATAAAGTACTGTATAATGTACAGTGCAGATTTTAAAAACTTCTTTCTCGTTTAACTTTTACTCTCCACCTAAAATTACTATTTTACTATTTTACATAAAAATCAGAAAATGGGCAGATTCTATTAAAACAAAGTTAAATGTTCTCTGGAAATTAAAAAAATGATGCAAATCCATACTGAGAATTTTTTACACCATTTATATTATACAATTTGGTACACAGAAAGTTTAGTGGTCGAAATTATATGTGGGTGAAAAATTAAGTATTCTCTGATTACTCTATTATTTAAACTTAAATTTTGGTTGAAGCAAATAACAATATTATTTTTGTTGTGGCAAATTTCTTGGACTGGCATACCTCTTTAAAATGTTAAATGATCAGTGTTAAAGCTGTATGGTGTCATTGCTGGTCTAGTCATAGTCAGCTTATTCTGATAAAAGCTAAACCTTACTTATGTTATTACTTTGAAAGTAAAATAAAAGTTTATCAAACTTGTAATTTTTGTTAGTCACAAAAGCAATTACCATAGTAAAAATCATATTCTTAATTTCTTTTAATTTGAAAGTAAAATAAATATTTACTAAACATAATGTGTTGGTCATCAAAAGCAATTATTTTAGTAAAAAATAATGTTCTTTATTTTTTCTTTGTTATTTTATTTAATAACATATTTTTAAACTAATAAACACTGAATTTTCTTTTTTCATATTGTTATCACTAAACTTTTCTTCAACATAGTTAGCGTATAACCCGAACGGGTAGTAAGACACGGTGCTAAATAATAATAAATTCAACATAGTTACAATGCAAATTAATTAAAACTAGGTATGTGTATTATTAAAAAATATTCTTTGATGATTGCACATATACCGTATATGCTTAGTATAAAATATTCAATATATTTTAGCCTGAATACACCATGCTTAAATGGAATTATTAAAGAATATTTATAAGTTTGTTACATTCACACTTATCTCAATAATATTTCATCAAATAGAAACAAGCTATTTGAATTGACATTTAAAACCTGTAGTTTAGGTGGTTTTTTAATTTGTATTTTTAAAATCGTTATTAATGGCTTAATATAAGCAGTGTGAGGAGGATAGTTTTAAAGGAACATAAAGATAGAGGATGGATAAATAATAAGTGGAAAACCATTTCTATTGTGCTTGGCTGTGATTTAAACTCCAAGCTCATTATTTATCTTCCTAAATTACCTTAGATCTTGCAGCTACTGGTGCTCTTTTCAGTAATGTCAGTCAATCATTTAAGCAAACTAAAACAAAATTTGAGTAGATAACATTAGTAATAAATATGATTAATCAAATTATTTATAAAGTCTACAAATATTGAAATGTTTCAAAGCATAATTAATAAAAATGTAGACGCAGGTTAGCCACTGATCAGGAAAACTGGGAATTACACTTGAATTTTGAGCACCGAGAAAAAAAAACGGTAAAAATTGTTGCATTTTGTCATCTGTGGGGGAATTTAGAAATATCAATATCCTTTATTCAAAGGTGTGAACAAACTAAGCTACATGAAAGTTCAAAGTTGATTTGGTTTTAAAGCTCTAGAAAAATCACACTATACATATTTAACATTGGCATGGCTGCCAAATATCTGAACAAATTATTTCAAATTAAACTAAACCTAAGTCTTACAGCTGAGGAAAAGCCTTTAAAAAAAATCTAGAAAAGGATTTTTTTTACCAGGAAAACTGGGATTTATGCTTGAATAATGAATTAAAATTTGACCACCCTGAAAAATGTATTCCCTTCAAATATAACTGTCTAATGATTAATATTATGAATAAAAAGGATATTTTAAAAATAGATTTTAACGCACAACAAATTACGTTGGCTTTTAAAACAATTACTCTTAAATGTCCATCTTAAAACAAGGCCAGTTTTGGATCTATAATATTACAATAAAACTCCAAATGTGTAATATGATTATGAGCCATTAAAGATAAAAAGTTTTTCAACGTTGCAGTTTGTAAATTCTTTTTGATTTTGTTATTTTTGTCTTGAACATGTTATTAGTTCTCTATGTGAAATCTTGAAATTTAAAATATACATTTAATTTAGGTAAATATGTGCTCAACAAGTTTTATACCACAAAATTGATTCAACAATAAATTAATGCAACATATAGGATTAAAATAATATTAATCTTGGAATTATTTCCATGCTATTTCTCTTGAACACTCAGTCTAAAATTAAATAACAAATTTCTCAAGACAACACCAACGAACCAAAAAACAGGTGAAGTTTAATTCATTCAGAGTTCACCGATTTTAGTCCAGTATGACGTTATGAAACTTATTCTTTTAATTAACATTGTGCTTATAAAATTTTATTTTCCATGATAATTTTGTCCACTAAACTTTTCCTTGAAACTTACTGATAGTCTATTGACTATTTTAGTAATGATATACTGAAAATGTATGCTGGTATATTTAGTTTTAATAGATTATTTTGAGTGCTGAAGAAGCATTTAAATTGAGTCACCATTTAGATAAGTATTAAAGAGGTCTCAACTTTTCAGTCCAAATTAAAGTATTTTTCAGACAACCTGCTCATGTACCATTTTTAGCTGATGCTCTATTTAAATTCTGAGGAATTTCCTTCTATGAATTCCTTGTGCTCTACAAACCTTGATAAAATGTTTAATATATCACCTGTTTAATTATTTTGCCCCATTTTAACATTTATAATTATGTGTCAGTGATTAGGGTTGAAAACCACTCTTCACATCCCTTAACTAATACAATATCTTGACTGGCTCCGATTGTTAATTTCCTCAATTATCTGTTTACATTATATTGTCACTGTTGCTTTGTTGTGTCTTTAACAATGATTTACTAATTTTTATCAAGGATAGAATATACTTTTACACTCATTCGAATACCTAATAATAATAATAATAATAATGCATCTGCAGCAACAATATTATTTTGTTGGTTTTGTTTTTAAAAAATCACAATTTGTTTATATGTTATGAAGTTATCTAATTTAGGTTCATGAGTTGTTTTTTTGTGGAAGAATGTTTTATAAACAAATGTTTATGTGCATAAACTTTGCCATTTTTATTTGCATTAAATCTAGAAGTTTATTTTCTTTGTAAGTAAAGATGTGTACTTATTGATTTGAGGTAACTACATAAAACAAAAATACGCCTGAAATAAGTTTTTAGTTTTGAATGAAGACTCAATTCAATATTGTTTTTTCAACAAAGAATGAGGTCTGATATTAACTTAGAGAATTAAGAACATTGAACTTGTAGTACTTGAACCATTATTCCTGAAGATTTAAATTGCCTTTTCTACACTAATATCAAGCACTCAACAATACTGCTTTCTGCTGTCCAATATATATAGGTTGAGTGGAACTTTGTTATTAAATCCGGACTTATGTATTACCAGATTGCTCTTTAATGATCATTATAAATTTAGCCAGAGTTTGAACCTTTTAAGGTGGGGATTTTGGGAACGCGAGAAAAGGTTAGTGTCTTAGCCCTTTTTATAGCAAAACTTTTTTTTTTAATAAATAAAATTTCATCAGTAGAAACATAAGTGTTTAATTTTCTTCACATGATGGTAATACCAACACTTTTGAATTTCTGTCATGAGCATAGCAGTATTAGATGAGAAACTGTTTAAATGAAGAGAAAAAGTTGTCATTAAATTTCAGGACACCCTCGACATATAATGACTCCTTTGTGAACACTAATTAGTAGACTTGTGCAAGTAGCCTTAACATTTACTCCTCGCCCATCCTTTTTAAAAGTCCTAACCCTAAAGTTTTTTGGCACACTTGTGTGTTGGGTTGCTTAAGGAAATTTTAATGCAACACTTTCAGAAATGTATCAAGCTAACTTGTCATAAATTATATTTTAAAATATAATACCAGTATAGAAAAAGTTTAATTGACTTCGCGGTTAAAATAGTTTGCATCAGTATTGACCTCCCCTTCTGTATTTGTGCTCAAACTATGATGATTATTTTTGAATAGCATAATGTGAAAGTTTTACTATTAGTTAAAAGTCCACTATAGCCAAGAAGCTCCGGGTTATATGAATCCATTTATGTTAAGTAAGTGTTATGCCAAGAGTTTACTATCGCAACTAATTCACTAGACTGAATTTAATTTTTAATAGTGACCACCATTGGTTACAAGTTAAACTCTACTGATATGGAAACTTTTAGAGCTAGCCACAAAGTAAATACAAAGCTTACATTGGTATCGCAAGTATCATTTTTAATTCAATGTATGGTCCATTGAATTTATTGAACTAAATTCATAGAACTCTTAAATAGTTTGGGGTGAATTTTAACATGTTTAGTCCAAAATCTGTCCGTAATCATATTTTGCTTAAGAGCACACACTTGGACATAGCTTCATATGGAGTACAAGAAAATACCTACAGTAAAAACAAAACATCTAATAAGATTATATACAAGCATATAAGCTGAATGGGTAGTTAGACGCGATGCTAAAAATAATTATACTAAACATCTAATTTGTATCAGTTGTGAACCAAAGACGAAATGGCTAATCTCTTAGTTAAGCTCATTTCCACATCTAATTTAGTGAATATAATCTTTTTTTAACTTGTTTAGTGTAATACATTTTCTAGTAGCGGTATGTATCATCTCCTTATATCCTATTTTCATCAAATATTCAACTATTTAATTTAATATGAGAAAATTATTTTTAAAAAAACTACTTCCACAATTAAAATCTCAACCTTTATTTTATTTATCACTTTTTTAAGTCTACTTATATTAGAATTTATAACCCCATAATACTAAATACAGAGTAAATTGTTAAGTCATATTGATTAAAAGTATAAATTTGCTTTGTCCCAAAATAATATTTGAATGAGAGATGCATTGAGCATTTCAAACTTTACTAAACAATAATAGTTAATAACAGTATTAGTTTTTGTTTGCCAAATTTGTAAAGTTATATAAATTATACTATCGACACCAATGAAGACTTTTTTAAAAAGTGATTCACTTTCACTAAAATACATTTCTTAAGAATGGTAACATCAGCACATAATTAAGAAACCCTATAAACCCTCTTATGTGTGCTTATAAATTATTTGCATTCTCACCTGCTATGTATATTTTTATTTGACTATTTAAAAATCCCTTACTACAGAGTTATATCATTTCACAACTATTTTAACCGAGGAAATAAACACTAGCACATTAAATGCCCAACCTCACCATTATAAATCTGTCTGGACCATAAGGGTTCTCAAATTCTGATTTACTCTCTTTGACATTTAATACCATTTGGAAAAATTTAACTTTCATTAACTGTGTGAAAATGTAAAACCACTGTATTTGCCCACACAATCAAACACAAGCTTTATATAAGTTTGTGTGATTCATTATAATTAGAGATTAGTCGAATTTACTATTCCTCGAATCCGAATCTACATTTTATTTTCGAATTCCGAATCCTAGCAAATCCTTATAAATTTTAATGATTTACAAATAGACCTACATTACACAATATAGGCCTAAACTGTGAATTAAGGATTATTTCAATCGTGTTTTCAATTTTAATCAACCCTAACCTCCCCCTCCACCCTCCTTGCAAAATACAGGTTAAAATCCAGCCAAATTAAACAATCTGGACTCATATTATTGTTTAAAAATCAAATCAATTAAAATATGAGTGTATTTTAGTTATTTTTAAAAGTGTTGTTAGAATGGGTTAAGTTTCTAAAAAACAAGTGAAATAAACAGGTTAGGCCTAGATGTCCTTTGATCAACTTTAATCATCATTAAAGGATATTTTATTGTATTAAGATAGCAAAAATAAAAATACAAACGGGTATTTTTAATAAAGACTAAAACAACATGTGTAAAAATTAAACATACATTGGAAATAGTGAACTCAATAATGCTTAAGTATGTTTTAATATTATTTTCTTTTATATCCATTATCTATTTTTGCGTAGAAAACAAATATATTTGATTCTTGCGATAAATCGATTTCTGAGAATACATTCTATTTAAAACACGAACATATTTTCGACTAAAATATGTTCATTCCCATTTTATAAGGCAGGATTGTTTGAATATTTCAGCAATTACTTCAATAACATATTTTTTTTAAATAATAAAAACTAAGTTAAATTCAATTTAAAAATAAATAATATATTATCAAGTAGTTATTTGATTCTTAAAACTCGAGAGCGCTTACTAAGTGATCGATTTTAAACAATCGATATACGATACATAGGCCGGTAGGGATAAATAAACAGTTTTATCGCTGACTGTTGACAGTATTTATTTCTCATGAAACCCAACAAAATGTCTAACTTAAGGATCGTATACAATAAATTGGGGTTCTTTACATAGTTGTAGATAATTAAAACCAGTTGGGTAGTAAGAATTAACAGTATCTTTATTTTAATCATCACTCGGGCGAATAAACATAATATACGTCATGACGACTGACTTTATATCATCCATAATGTGTCCTTATTTCTGTTTTAAAAAAAGCCGTAATTTGTTTAATCTATTTAGAGTTTTATTTATAATTCTAGTTTTGATTTTCAGTTTTTGAAGAGTTTTGATGTGTTTATTAAAATATTTACAAGATTGTTCGTGAGGTGAAAGTTTTAGCAGTGAGCATGTGCCGAAACGGTTGAGTTCAAGTTTCCCATACGGTTGGGAACTAGGCACGTAAGATTTTCCACACCTTACATTTTTTATTTTTTTAAAGATTTTATTCATGTTTATCTCTTTTGTCCGACAAAATAAATATTAAGGATTAAGTTGTGCTTTTCAAGTAGGCCTAACTAAGTAATTTTTGAATTCAACATATTAACCTTTGTTTATGAGGTGAAAGATTCGATCATTGAATCCTCATATCTTGAATGCTGGTCAGGAGATTCGAAGACTCGAGTGGCCCATCTCTACTTATAATGAAACAAGCCTAAATATAACAATGAATATCATCTTAGGCTAATTTATTGGAATGGGTGATATTGTCAGCTACTTTTAGTAAATCTAATGAAAGGAATAAAATGCACAGTAAAAATGTGTTTTCTTTATCTCCTTTTGGAAGTGTCACCCATGCTTATTTATCGTAGGTGTTCAAAACAACCCCATTGAATTGTCAACCTTTAATGTATATGCTACACTGCAACATACCAACATCGACAATTGTACTGTGTTACTTATCTCCCAAACTTAACCTAAGGCAACTGTTGTTATATTTTTGGCTTGTTTTGTTATAATAAATATTCTGAGAGGAGAATAGCACTCATTTTTATACACCTTATGGATTATAGCATATGTCAACAATTTATTTAAAGAAATTTTTTACAAAACATGAAAAATATAATATCAATTAAACATGAAACATAAAAAACACTGGTGTATAATATTTATTTTTGTACAATGATATCAGTTTAAAATTACTTGTGATAAAGTTATTACTACAAAGAGTGAATGCATTAAAAATAAAACTATTTTAATATACATTCATGACACCCTAAATTATTAAATTTTCGAGATATTAATTATAAAAGAGCAGAAGAAATTAGAAATGTCATGGAAATAAAAATTAAACTTTTAATCAACATAAAATAATATTCTGAGTATTGAAATTTAAATATTCTCTTTACAGGTATTTATGTACAAAATTGATGTTGCAATATATTAAAATAAAGAATGTGTAACCAATAAGATTAAAAATGTATATTAAACACAGTAGCTAACTTTAAAACTAACAAACACTTTATGCACCATATTTAAAGTATAAATATAAAACTTGACATGATTAAAAACAAAACCAATATCACATTGTTGACTATTTTGTGATATCAATTCACTGTATGGCTCCTATATTTTAACATGATAAAATCATTTCATTCAAATGGAGAAGGTATTATTGAGACCTATTTTAATTGCTACTTATGTACACAGTTTTTTTTTAATAAAGTTGAAAATATCTATAACCAACCCAAAGTTAAACATTATGCTATCTAGACACGAATAATGGAAATAAATGTTTGGGAATCCATATTATTACCTTCCACATATATTTTCATCAGTTGTATATATTATAAATTCATTAACTGTTTCTAGTCTGTGGCCAGGGCAGTTTAGTAAAATGCCTATATCTTTCCACCAAATTTCTTACTCCACTCTTCAGACGGTAGGGGGGAAAAAAAAAAAGCCAAACACTCTAGTGATGCTGTTTGTCCTCATTTAGGTTTTTAATATAGGGGGTGAAAGGGGCCTAAAGTCTATGAGTAAGTGTGTTAATGAAAAACGTTGGAGAAGAAGAGGTGGGTTCGATTATATTGTATTGAATATTAACAATTTATATCTTAAAATTTTATCTTGATATAATTTGTTATGTTTCCATGAATAGGAAATATTTTTAAATATTATTTACAATAATGATTTTATAATTTAAAATAGATCTGCTCCTTTATTTTAATGTAACTAATTTTGTGTGGCAAATTTATTTGCGAGCTAAAGATCACCATGTCTATTAATGATTGAGTTTATATTGTACATACAAGAGAGAAATTATTTAAAACTATTTTTATGTGTTTCTGCTATAGTTTATAAAAAATATATATTTTATTTGTGCTTTATAATTATATATTTTAAAGCTTGAAATAAAAAATGCTGTAAGCATTTAATAAGATTTTTACTACTAAAGAAATAATTAAAATGGCTAGTCCTTAAACTTTGTGGTCAGCTGGCTTTTTTAAAATGTGTTAATAGTCAAAGTTAAAAGTTTATATCATTTTTGCATATTTTCCTGTTATAGCCCATTTATTTACAGAAGCTTTGCAAGAAAGCTCATGAAATGTATTGAAAACAAAATAAAATCATTCAAAACTTACATCTTGCATTTTATTGCACTTTGTTTTGTACACACAGATTTAGACCTTGGTAGCTGACACATTCAATAGTTAATGTTGAAATGCACGAGAACATTTTTCTGTCTCAGTTCAATCTACAACTAAAAAATCAAACATTTGTAGACAGTGACTAATAAAAAAAGTCTCAAATTTTACTCTTTTCGTTTCTATACTGTACTATTTTGTGTGTACAAAAAAAGTCAAATTATACAAATTTAAGGTAGGGAGAAGGTAGAATTTAGAGGAAATGTACCCACATTTGTGAAGGAGAGAGGGGAAACCCTTTTATGGAAGAAACTACACCCGGTCGACATTCTAACCTCCCTTCACTTGCAAACCAGGCTATATGAGCCTGAGGTTTAGTCCATATGGCCCCTTTTGCAGGCAATTCTATTACAAATTCTCTAAATCGAAAAATGACTTGTGGACACAGGAATTGAACCCACAACCTTTAGCTTAGTACGCCAATGCTCTTACCACCAAGCTATCAGGGATTCATCCTGTGCCCAGGGTCTCTCATATTTTAAGGCAGAATCTGTTATGGACGTGCAGAAATCGTCTGCTACATATAAGTGATCAAATGAATATGATACATAGATGTAGCTAGAACCGTAATTAACAAATATACTAGCTTGACTATTTGAGGCATCCATTTCCAAAGAGTTCCTTGTCCACCAAAAATATAAATTGAAATATTGGTATATCTATTTTGTTGTGTCTTTGCATCATCTATTGATTTAAATATGGCAATATCTTAAAACATTCTGTTTACAGGAACAAAAGTCTCCTTGTCCCATGGCCTCACCAAGCAAGATGTTGCACCGAGTTCCAAAAAGTTCCTTGTCCATTTCTCAAGTATCTGTTACTACTTTAGTAAAAAAAAAAATTCTTTAGTCATAGGTTTATTTGAATGAAATAATACGTTGTGTAGTGGGTACTATTAATTTTTCAAATAAAAACAAAGTGAATCAATTTCGACGATCTGTGAGGATTTTATGTGCCTGTGTAAAGTGCCTTACGAGCCTATCAGTTATGGATATATTTGTGGTATTTTAGTCTTCAGTCGACAAGGAGAAAATTCTGTGGATAATGGAATAATCTGTGCTTAAAACTGTTGAAGAAAAAGAGGTTAGGAGAGTAAGACGAGTGAGATGTTCCACCTAAAGGCGAAGATAGCAAAAAAAAAAACCAATTTCATGGAAGAAAAATGTGGACAAGAAAATGTATTCATCAACGTAGCTGACAAAATTACCTAATTATCAACACGAGCATTTAATATTCTTTTAATTTCCATTAGATTTCCATTGCTCACACTCACACTTCAAGTCGTGCGTAAGTTTTGCAGCATTTTTCATCCCAGAAAAATGGATTATACAGTAACCCTATGGCTTCTTTGGTGCTGACAGCTAAAAGCTTTGAAAAGCTACCAAACCAAATTATGTATCCCTACACCGAACCATATGATCTGCAAAAACATGTGTTTAGCAGCTGTCACTTCTGACGGTCAAAATTTGGGTATTATACCTCAATGTTGACTGTCAGAAGTCAGCTGTGAGCTGTCAGTCAGCACCAAAGAAGCCATGGGGCTACTGTAGTTAAACTAAAATAGATCAGGGTAATTTAATCTTGAAATATGTTATAAAAGAATCTCCTAAACATAAACAGCCCAAAGGGGGAAAGTAAACAAGCTACCCAAAATTGGAATAGGTATTATATTCTGAAAATATCATGGACAAATAAAACAAGCTCAAATTTGTTGAAAGGAATTTTTGGACATTTTAAACATTTCAAAGGAAAGAGGGTATGCAGGGCCCATTTTCAAACTGGCACATGTGCAAAAGAAGATTTCGGTGATCATCGCTCACAAATGCATGAAGAACAAAAAAAAGTCAAGTCAAAACTTTTATTGAGGCTTTTATGCATCATTACTGCCATAATAGTCAGATAAATAAGTAGTCTTTGGACTGTACTTTGACAATTACAAAACTTAAAGCATTTTACAATAGTGCATGTTCTGAAGAGGCCTTGATAGTAAAGTATAAAAACTTCAGAAATATTTTTTTAAAGGAATTTAACCTAAGTTTTGTTGCACCCTGCTCAAAATTCTTGCAATATGTGGAGAGATGTCATTCAAATAGACCTGATAGAACTCTTGAAATTGAGTTTAAGCATCATAAAAGACATGCAAACTCATTTTTCACTCTCTTGAAAACAGATGTAGAGAAATAAATGTATCACATTAAAATTTTACTGCCAGAAAAACTTGGTGCTATAAAAAATTATTCACTTCGATTGTACCTGTTTAGTTTTACAGTATGTGAGGGTACGACAAAAGACACATAGCGTGCACACAAAGTTCTTATCTAAACTTGGATGGAGACAGAGAGTTAGAAAGGATCATCTGAAATTGTGTGCTCATTTGCTGATGGTTGGGGTAGGGGGACTAGACAAAAACATGATAATGGAGTGGTTGTAAGGTGCTTCCTGCAAATTCCTTTATTCCACCTGATTGGATGTTTGGGCAAATTGAAAAAGAAAATTAACATAATGTCTAAAAAAGAAGAGTTCCACAATATTTTTAAGATTAATGGGACTGTACTGAAGTAAGGTAGGGACTTCAATGTCAACAACTGGAAAGCAGCAACAGGGACATTTTGAGGAAATCAAACCAATGGCACTTCCGCAGTGTGCCAGATATTTATTATCACCCGAAGAAGTACATCAACTGCAGACATTCTTGTTTGAGGAGATACTACATAAAACACATTTGGTGATTGCTAGAAAGGTTCTTCATCTAAATAGGAAGAGAGCAGAGATTGATCCACAGCAGGTCGAAATCCAACTTCATTATGGTGAAGAACTTAGATCTTCTGTTCTATAAGCACATAATATTCTCAGAGTGTGTCAGAAAATGAAAAGAGAGGTGGTCTGACGCAAGATGTTGATGATATTGTGTGAAAACATGACACCATAGACTAACACATACAAAATACAACAATCCTATTAAGTTTTTTAAACTCCTACACTATTCTGTGAAGTTGAAAGTCCTTTTCAATATCAATTTTAATTTATCTTCATATAAACACTTATAAGGATTCCTATATCCTGTATTCATATTAAAACTTAAAAGGAATTAATGGACAATTATTTAATTTTTTTTTTCAACAGTGTGATAAGTAAATTGTGAAATAATGTCAACAAAGATTCTTTTAAGGCATGGATTTCTTTCCTATGACAGCAAAATACCCTTGTCCATTTCATACAGTTCCAAAATGGCTCTTGTCCATCATGCAATTCCAAAAGACACCTTATCTATATAATTTTCCTTTTTAAAAAAGAACCCATGATCTGTGGAAGATCTAATTTATCCAGAAAACTTCCATTAATAAAAGTAATAAGTATATGAAAAATCATTAACTTACATTACAAAATAAGTCCCATAAATGTTTGTTTGCAGTTCCCAACATTCACGGTACTTGGTCAAGGCGACCTTTGGAAACAAATACCTCATTTAATCCATCAAGAGTCTAATAATTAAATAATAATAACAACACATTATTACAGATAAATCTAATTGTTAGTTGTTACTTGAAAAAAAAAAAAATGGATAAAATTGAAAAAGTTGGTTTGCAAGTCACATCCAGATATGTCTAGAATGAGTTTAGAATGAATAGTTTGGAGAAAAAAAAGTTGTCGTGGCAATTGCAATATATATTGATATAGGAAAATTCCATACACAAATGCTTGTTCATTCTTTTAAGGACCAAATGATCAATCCAAACTTAAAGTCTGCCCAGTGGTATCCAAAACCAAAAATGAATGTTGCAAGATGCCCCCTTCAGAGAGCAGACACCTCGCTATTCCTGGCAATTTTTTGTGCTTAAACACCTTTATAAGCTCTTAAGAGGGGGTGGCCTTAATTTAGTTTCCTCTCGTTTACCTTTATATATAGTTTGCTCCACCCTCTGCCACCCACATACACACTCCTTTTTTCCACAAAACCCTCTATCCCAGGATGGGGCTACTGAGCCTTTCCAACTAACTACTTAATCAAGTATATACACATCTCCTGGGATGAGGAATTCAAGTATGCTAAATACATATTAACTGATTTGCTAATTAGTGATTTAGAAAGTTAAGTTCTAAGTTCATATATAATTGGTGCAGAGATATAGTAAACAAATAAAAAAAAAGTGTGTTTGTGTAAAAGG
>CABFVZ010003060.1:53688-89250 GCA_902151445.1 Timema monikensis
GGGGGGGGGGGGGCAGAGGGTAAATTTGGGTAAAAATTACTTCCACCCTGATGGTTTTAATTAAAATACAGCTCCAAAAGTGTCATAATTGCGGATTATAGGGGTACAGTTCCCATGTTTCCCTTAAACACCATCACTAACTTTAAAAAGTATTTCACAACCAATATAATGTTAGTGAATGAATCACGTGTCCTTGATTTGTACATGAAACACTGGGGAGAGTCAGCATTGTGGTTCCTTCAATAACCAGGTATATTAGTAAAAGATTTTTTCAGAGGATTATTTATATAAATTCATATAAAAGTCTTTCAATTTCAAATAAAATTTATAAATATCTTGAAGTCAATTTCTTTTTTAAATCTTATTTTTAAGATTTGTTTCTTTGACTATCTTAATTTTAAATTTAAGGAGTTTATTTTATTTGGCAGTGCCTTAGATTAATGATGAGAAAGTCAGAATGCCTATTTAATATAAATACATAGCTTTTTAAATAATAAATAAGCATTACTAAAAACTAATCAGATCCTTTCTACTATAGTCTTTAAATATTTACATGATTTATTCTATGTGGCAGATATGGTCTAAACTAAAGAAATGTCAAACTAATTTATGAATGAAATTATAATGGAACTTTTATCCTAATTATTCTTTCATCTAATTAATTAGAGTTGCTTTGTAGCACCATCTTTTGTCAATAAGCCTTGAGCACCTGAAAATGTGGAAAAAAAACCAGGTAAAAACATTAACTTTTAATACATAAGCAAAATACGTACAGAACATCAGATAACTAACATAATAACTTAAAAGAAGAATATGAACCAAACAAATGATATTCATTAAAAATTCTACAATATTAATAAAAATCCATCTGCACAACTAAATTTGTAAGTATGGATACATGATATGAAAATGAGTAAACTCCCACCCCTCTATTTTTGGTTGAAAAGTCCAATTTAAGTTTGAGTATAACCTGGGAATTAAACCACATTGTTAAACTGAATTATAAGTTTGTAATATTTAAACCCAATTGAGACTTTTTAACAAATTTAATACTTTTATAAAACCTTAAAGCAACCTATAATCGTTCCCTGAGAACTTATTTAACAAATGTTGTACCTTTGCGGAATGCATGTAGTTATATTGATATATATCAAAATAGTTTTAAATCACCACAACAGATGGTGGTGCTCTTTACTTATTAACTTAGAAAAAGGTTATTTAAAAATACATGGCCTTTGACACACTAATAGTATAAATATAACTTTGAGCCAAAATGGTTGAAGAAATGGAATTGAAACCTAATACATAATATTTAAAATCTTAATAATAAATTATGCAAAAGCTATTAGCTTTAGGGAATCAGAAGGAAAGGAATTAGGGTATATTTTGTTACTTTCAAAATAAATTCATTTTCAAACTTTTTTTTTTCTACCAAAATGATCATAGTTTTAGGGTACAGCCTATATTCGGGTCAATACGGTATGTTGCCATAGACAACAATAATTATTGAATGGCACAACTTGAAAATGCACCAACTGTTTAAATTGTGATTTTTCAAATCCGTCATAAATGCAATGAGGAAGTAAGGGAGTGTGGAATGAAATTCAACATGGTAAAGTGTGAAATGATGGTAATGATAAGGAAGAGGGTAAGGCCTAATAAAGCTATAAGATTGGATGGAGTGGAAATGAGAAAAGTACAGAATGTAAAATATTTTGGAAGTGTAATTGAGGAGAAAGGTTGAAATAGAGAGGATTTAATGAAAAGAGGACAGCAGGAAGAGTTGTTCTAAAGGTGTGTAAGAGACCTGAGGAAAGTGGAGGTCATTGGAATGACGTTTGTGAGGGGCATGTTAGCTATCACAAGGAGAAACAAGATTAAGAATGATGTTATCCTGGAAATAGTTGGGGTACAGGGAGACATGAGATAGTAGAGGAAGCAAGACTGAGATGGTATGGACATGTAATGAGGATGTTGGAGTACATGAAATAGTAGAGGAAGCAAGACTTAGATGATATGGGCATGTAATAAGGATGTTGGAGTACATGAGATAGTAAAGGAAGCAAGGCTTAGATGGTATGGGCATGTAATAAGGATGGAAAATGAGAGGATGCCGAAGAAAATGTTGTAAGTGAAGTATTAGGAACAAGACCGCAGGGAAGGCCAAGAAAAAGAAAGAAGGAGCAGATAACAGGAAGTGTTCAGAAGCGTGGTGGGAGAATAGAGGTAGATAAGGCATTTTACTAAACTGATGATGCAATCTGTCATTCCAAGATTGGCCTGCCCTGGTTGAAGATTTACATAATTTACACATACACCTAATAAAATACAACTTTCTTAGGAAGGAACTTATTTTAGGACTGTGCGGGATCCCAAATTTCAGGAAAATGGTTGTTCCCGAAATTTGGGCGGGAAAAAATATTTTAAAAATTACCGCTAAGGATCGACCATTTGTATTTAGTTTTCATTAAAAATATCATTGATTAACCAATTTTAATTAATCTTATTTTCCATTAAGCAGCTGGACACTCGAAACTTCAATCACTTATTTTTTAACTCCTTACAAAATAACTGAGCGCTATTAAATAACATAACCACTCTAAATATAATTGAAGGAAATATCTATCTGTGAATAGATATAAGCCAGGAAAATATTTATAATGCAAAATAAAGATAAAAGTGGCTTTTATTTAATATAAAATTTTCACAAAATACTCCAACTTCAACACACTTATTTGCATAAAGACACTTAAATTATGTGGGTATTGTGGGTATTATTGTTTGTAATGGCATCCATTTGCTTTTATACCATGGATAATAAGTATTGGGGAAGCTAATATTTTTGTGAGTGCTTTAGTAACTAAAAGAGGTAACCGGGCACACTGGATCAACTAAGAAATGTTTTTGTTATTCTTATAGACAAGAATGTGGCTCACTTGTATTTATTTGGGATAGTTTGACTATTCTGATGTTTTAATGTGACAGTATTTATTAAAATTCACGCCATGAGTTTTTTATTTAAAAACTATTTTTGTCAATCTTCTTAAAATATTATATTTATGTATTTTTAAATTGTAAGTATATATTTTTTTATTTATTTTTTGCAAGATTACAGAAGGTAAATGTATTGGCCATACCAATAACTGCAACTGAATCAGAGTTTTTGTCCTTTTTCCTGACTATCCAAAATATTGCTGACATCTACCACTACATTTAACTCATAACTCAATTTAAACTATCAATTTATTTTAAATTTTTTTATTGAAATGAATGGGAAAGCTAAGTTTAGACTAAAATTATTAATCTGAAAAATGTATCTAATCCTAGAGTGGAAAATTATTTTAAAAATTTTTCCCCCGTTTTCCGTCTCGTTCCCACAGGAAAAATTTCCCAAAGTCAAAATGTAATTCCCGCACACCACTAACTTATATGACAGCTAAAATAGGTACTAGATAAAAAAAAAACTAGCCAGGAGTTAAGAGTGTACACATAAGGAGAACATATTGACATGGGTGTTATAAAATCAATACATAATTATCTAAATGAACTATCACAGGTGAAGAAAGAAAAGATGTAAGAAAATGTTGAAGATATTATAGATAAAAGTGTAGCATGAGATTCGTGGTCAGTTTAGTATATTTTAGTAAAAGGAACTTTAACAGATAGAAACATTTTTGAGAATCAAGTTATCTTACACAATGGAATGCTTACTCTTTGCAGCTTAACATAAAATTGTTAAATATCATTTAGTATTGTCGACATGAGCAGTTTCTGGCAAAAGAATAAAAAAAGCCAGGCAACAGAAAAAATACGATGTTTTCAACATCTACTAGACACCTACAAATAAGTGTTTAGCATTTGGTTTGACCAACACACTTGCCTTTATCAACACTTTATCAATCATGTGTTATCAGGATTGAAGGATGAAGTCGTGTTTGGTTCGATGACAAAATTTTCAGCAAAAAAAAGACATGCATGAAGATAATTTAGAGAATGGAGAGAGTTTTAGACTAACTAAAAAGGGTAAATCTCAGAATTTAGCTAAAACAAATAAAATTTTCATCAAATGTAGTATCTAATTTAATATCAGATTAGGGTATCAAGCTCAACTCAAGAAATGTTAAAGTCATTCATGGCTATTCAACAATATGTAATATCAAGAATGTGAGAGCATTTTTATAAAAGAGTGAAATCATTTAGTGAACTTACTAAATTTAATTCAAAATTGACTTGATCAATGAAATGTGAAAAGGACCTCTACACTTAATCTACATCTAAGGAATGTGCTTTGTAGTGACACTATAACATGATATCCAGATTTCACCCAACTTGTTATTTTAGTGACAAAATCAAGTTGAGAGTGAGCAATCAATGCAGTACTGTGGCAGCACTTTTTTAGGCACTGAAATACCTGTTGCATACGCATCGTGGCAATTAAGCCACGCCAAAAGTAGCTATAGCATGACCAAAAGAGTGTGACGGCAATTGGTGCAGCGATGTCACAGTGCTCTTCTGGACTAGAAATGTTTCAAATGTTCATCACTACAATAAAGTAAAATGTAACTACAGCAGAGCCAAAAGAGAAATTCTCACTTTGGTCTGGTTAAATAAATACTTTTGATGTTAACTTTAATAGGAGAAATTCAAGTCAATAATTGATAATGGAGGGCTTCAGTGGATGATTAATTTAAAAGCTCCATCAAGCCTGCCCAAATTGGGATATAAGATTAACTGCAACACAAAATCAAGGTGTAAAAATAACATATGGACAAAGCTACCAAGTGCCAAAAACAGAAAAATGAGAATTAATGTAAAAGCAAATAAGTTTTTAAAATTATAATTTATAAAATCTCATTTTTAACCGAAGAAAACTGGCAAAAGGATAAAACCACCATTTGGAAATAACAAGCCTAGATTGGAGGCATTTAGTGATTATCTAGAATATTGTGAGTCCATTTCCAGTATCAAAGAATAAATTTTGTCTAATATAAATAGGTATATGCTCACTTTTATAGATCAAGTATCAAGATGGTGTGAACATTTTACTATATTAGACCAGATTGTTGTGACTATTATGAGTGTGTTCATCAAAGATATGTTTTACTTATCGTGGCACCAAAATGTAATCAAAGATTAAGTAAGAATTTAATTTAAAACCTGATAAAAGCAAGAACTGCAGACTGCTGTGATTAATACAGCTACAAACAACCAGATAAAACTCCATGAGAAACAGAATGGTGGAACACCTTCGCAATACACTAATAAACATTGTATCCCGGTTTGTAGACAAATCACAGAAGCAGCAATGGCCTACCAAAGCACTAAAACCCTAGTAGATGGAGACGAAAGCTGACTTTGAACCGTACTTTGATGGAGAGAATGAACCAACACAGCAATTAGTCAAAGTGCTAAGGAGTGTGTATGGAGCAGCCCTCAAAAATTCTACTCTCAATTTATAGTTGATGTTTAACAAATTTCAAGTGAATCTATATTAATGCTGTGTATCTTTTAAAGTTTTGTAATTCTAGCTTTATGATTCTAACGAATTATGTTATAAATATATAACCAAATCTCTTTTTAACCTAATAATAAATTTCAATTCAGTATTTAAGAAAGATGCAAAGTTTTAGTAGTAGATTTAGATGGAGGTAATGATATATCTCTTTGTTGCTGTACCTAGCTTCTTTTCCTTTCATGTGATTAGTGGTAACCATAATTATTCTTGTACTGACTTGTTTAACAAAGTAATCACTTCTGGTAATCTTTCGACAAAATGTTTTGGATTCTGGTTTGTTAACTTTTAAGGCTAGTCCCCACAAATATATTTTTGCACTGCAGTGCATAAAATGTTGCAAATTTGAGTTTATAGTATACAAAAAACGAAATGCAGTGCAGCAACCAGATGATATGTTAGTCATAGGACACCCAGCTAAGCTTACAATTAAATTCTTGTAACAAACAAATTTCAACAAAGGATAGAAGTCCAGTTCATGACCCAGAGTTCATCAGGGAACAGATTGAGGACTGGTTAATATGTGCCTAGATCTTCATTTGATGATAAAGCCTAGGCTATGGCCAGTATGCAAGAACAAAGATGAGTGGGCTAGTAGTGTGAGTGTAACTGTAGTGGTGTTGATTTTCTTGATCAACATTATGAATTGCTCTATAACTAAATTTAACTAGATCTCAAATAAATAAATTATCATGCTGTAGTTAACCTTTACAATTATTAGGCAGAAAAGTTTTATTTGTTTTAAACATAAATTTAATTTGAAATAAATTGTAACTAAAATTAGTGTTTTAATATAATAACTTAAGGTACATCTTGTAACACAATATTTTTTATATTTGTGAACAAGAAATTTACATATAATTACTATGGCACGTTAAGTTGGTTGGTTAATTGTATAGTGGATAGTATGTGTTGTAGAATAATAAGTTAAGCATGCTAAATGATAATTGCTGCCAATGCAATTATGTTTATTTAATTATTATTAAAAATATATACATGCTGGTGAAACTCACACCTACACACTAAAAACACTACCAGTGAAATACAGTAAATTTTGTATGTGACTGGCATAAACACACCCATACTCAAAAACAGCTCTCAGCCAAAATGCCATGAGAGATGCTTTTGATTTTACAAACTGTTGATTTTGAAACTGTGCCCTGTAACCATCAGAACATAGCTATGATCGCATGACCCAAAACTGGCCATACAGACAATTCCTGTGAACAACGGTTGTCCTTCACCCTGCAAGGAGCGGTCACACTGTAGCCTCAGGCTGGCTATTTATAGTTTCTTGCAGGTGCCTACCTACATTCCTCTTACATTTTTCCCTCTTATAAAAACTTATATTTTCAATAGTGGCTCATGCTATTGGCATATAATATTGAATGTTTCCATCCATACATAATCTATTTAGGCATACTAAATATTATTGTTATTAGCACCGCGTCTTACTACCCATTCGGGTTATACACACTTACGCTAATGTGTAATGGAATGGTGATTGTGAGATGAAATGAAGGACCTACAGTTTAACGTGGAATCCGAACCACGGTGGAGGCACAAGATGTCTTGTCAGAGGTGAAGGAAGGGTTTGGTAATCAGATAAATCTGTGCCGGGACCGAGGATTGAACCCCGGCAGCCAGCATACTAAATAGTATTGTATATAATATTTACCTTTACTAGTACTGCTTTGAGCCATACCCAAGTACTTGAGATTTTCTAACAAAACTTTCAAGCTATTATCAGTGGGTTGGCTAATTCTAATTGTAGAAGCTGGTTTCTTTGTAGTTTGAGTATGCCATACCAGTATCTACATGTAATAAGAAAAGAAAATTAGTCCTTTAATGTAAAGCGCTAAATTGTAACATGTTTAAAAAAAAGTTAAATTGACAAATTGATATGTAGAAGTTTTTACTGCCTGTATAACAGGAGATAATAAATTATGTCTGTAAACTAATTAAAATGTCATAGCCTAACATAGCACACTGAACGCTTCAAACCAAAATTATTACTGTAATTTCTACTACAATGTGCAACCTTGCAAATTAGAGAATTTTTTAAACTTTTTATATGAAATATTTTTAGCACCTCATCTTAATATTCATTCTGATTATACCTCTTATGTACTAATTACTCTAATGTGCTAGGAATTAGAAATGTTGAATTTAGATTAAGTGTATCCACATTTGAGTGGAGGAAGAGTAGAAAATCATTTCATAAACACATAATAATAATGACAGCTAATGTTCTAATGTTATATAGCCTGTCAAATTTTCTAACCATAATGAAGCAAAAATTTTAGCCAGAGAAAAAATGTTGCAGATCTTAGCTTGGAAATCCCGGTCTCAGACCATTCAACAACTTTTTGTCTGTTTGTTACTAATATTTACAATAATGAAATTCGGTTTTAAGTTTTAAAATAAATTACCCATATAATATTTTAAAGATCCAATTTTAATAAACTTGTTAAAATTGTCAAGGTAAAATTACATGTTTTACCTCACTATTTAATCCAGTGTTTATCTCAAATGGACTAGAAACCAAGAGTGATGAACTTGTACACTCTAGCAGATAAATGGGTGCTTGTTCCAATACTATATTTTGGGAGTTTTTGCCGCCAACCAAACATGCAATCTTGTTTGTGAAAACTTCTAACACAAATAACACTGAAACCATAATATCTGATTCAAAATGTTCATTCTCAATTAATCACTTGCATTATTTGGCATCACTACCTCGATTGCTGGCTAAAGGTTCCTCTTGTTCAACTTTACACCACAGCATACATCAACAACGTATTGTTTTTAAATCACAGACACAATTAATTTAGTTTTTTGGTTTAGATCAATACGTATGTTGAAAAAAGTATTGTAAATATTCTTGAATTTACTTATTAGATGTTTGGTTATTATCATGGTATTTTTTTTAATTGGCTCTATAAAATAAGATGATGTATAAAAATCCTTTAACTAAGAGTAGCTACAAGCATATAACATATGATAAAATTCACAATAAATCATACAATCGATAAATAGATTGATTATTTGAAATAAAAACTGTTTTCGAAGAAGTATGTCCAAATTTGAATAAAAAGCTTAGTTTTTTTCTTGCAGTGTCCTATAAATTACTTTTATCATTTAAATTTGAATCATTTGGGTATATATTAACATTACATTGATATAGTAAATGACTCTTTCCAAGGGGCTGTCCATATACTACATCACGCTAATTTTGAGTTTTTTGACCCACTCTATCCTCTTGTTACTCATTGTCACAATTTTTTGAACTTTCCTTCAAATGTCACAATATCACACACCCTCCAACCTCTGTTTAAATAGCAGCAACAAGGAAGTGTGGAGAAAGTTAGCGAGGATGGATTAAGTACGAATTTGTTTTAACTATATACACAGTTTCCTGCCTAGCCTGTAAGGGAAAGGTGTGATAAGGTATGTATGTACTTGTTTAATTTTAGAGCCTATATAACCCTTTTATTGAAACTTGTTTGTAAGTGTTCACTAAGCTTTATGACCTAAGTTGATGAGTCAATCCTTGTTTGTTTATATATGCGAGCAGTCAGAATGATTAAAATAGAATTCTGCCTGAATAGAATGGGCCTCTACATAGGCCAGAAACTTTATGTTAGGAAAGAAAATATATCCAAGAAATGGACGAAAACCTAATTTAGCATGAAATAACATTAAAAAAGGTAAAAACGATGTTTTGGGATGTTTATAAGCCTGAACATTTGTTTAAGACAATTGAAAATGTCACTATTTCCTGAAAAAAATGAATATGTTTACCGTTTATCACTTACGCTGAGAAAACCAAACATGATAGAAAAAAAAAATAGAAACTTTTTTGAGAAGCATAAGATTTCCTACAAAAAGATCCTCGAGTGCATGTATCTAGAGTTAATAGTTTGGGTGCGAGAGCCAATCAAAGTTGCACTTCTAAAACCCCTATAGTGAAGAGTATTCAAGTTCGTAGTCAGTGCGCTAACATTAGTAGCACTCTAGATTTTAAAATTAATATGCTTAGTTGTAATGTGACCACGCATTATCTGACTCCCCCTCACACTTGGTCATGCCAAGCACTACTTGCTGCCTGATATAGGTATGTTGTTTATATCCAGCCTCCAAGTGTGAAAACCTAGTGCAATAATTATTTTTTTATATTATAAATTGCCTTAGGTACATCTCGTGCTCATCACACATGGTGCTTCATCCTCTTAATAAGCACCATAATAACTCTATAAGAAAATAAAATTTTGTAAAAAAGAATTTATAGTGTATTTTGAATCATGAATCCTTAAGGATTAGAGGGATTCAAGGGATTTGAGGATTCAAAGGACCCATCCCTTATATACATAGATCTAATGACAATACCTCAGTGCAGGCATTTCCTTTGGGTTCAATGTCTTCCAGCTTCAAGCCCAAGCTAACCAAAAATTGGTCTTCTTCATAACCAGCTTTATATGGCATTGTGGCGTGTGGATGACTTAGTAAGAAACCTATATTTACTGCAAAGCCAGCCATGTCTACTGGAAATTTTCGTTTGGCAGGCCAAGAGTCGAAGAATCCTATGACTTTTCCCTGTAGTAAGTCAAGAACCAACATAAAATATTAAGCAACTTTTTTCAAAATTAAAAGAGCAGAAGAGTAATTACAGGGACAGCAATAGAAATAAAATGAAGAAGTGAAAGAAAGTGAGATAAAATCTATTATGGCGAAAAGTTAAGTGATAACAATGACAGGAAAGAGGATAATGCCTGAAGCTGGATAGAGTAGAGAGTAAGATTGAGAAGTTAAGAGTGTAAAATATCTTGGAAGCCTGAATGAGGTGAAGGATGGGAGAAGAGAAGATTTAATGAGAAGAGGACAGCAGGGAGAGTTGTTCTATAGGTGTGTAAGAAACTTGCTATAGAGATGAACATTCCCCTTGAAGTGTAAGGAAGTATTGTACATGAGATAGTAGAAGAAGCAAGGGTGAGATGGTAATGTCATGTAATGAAGATGGAAAAAGGGAGGATGCCAAAGAAAATGTTGGAAATGAAGTATGTAGGAAGAAGAGTGCAAGGGAGGCCAATAAAGAGATGGGAAGAGCAGATAAAAGTGTGTGAGTGAAAGGAGAATAATGACAGAAACTATAGGAGGAGGAATGGTGGAAGAACAAATGAAGATGAAGCCATTCTACTCAAATGACCTGGTCACAGGCTGGACAGATTTAATGATTATTAGTAGAAAATTGTACATTTTATCTTAGGTATAGTATATTCCATGCTCTGATGATACTGTATGGGTCCAGTGCTTAACAAGCTTATCTTGCATGTTTCTAATATCATGTAGCTTAAATGATAGGGCTATAGTGTAGCCCATTAAAGAAAGATTGTGAGTCACTTTGAATGGAGTGTACATAAGTTAAACTGACACACTTCTGTGGTCTCATGTCCAAGACAACACTTTTTAGTAGACCCAACTGCCGATGACAAGGAGATCGCAGTTTGAATCTTGGTCGGGTGCATTCAGGGTGATTTTTCCAAAATGGTTTTCCACTCTCCCTTCACACAAATGCAGGTATATGTATTCTGAATATAACCTTCTTCATCCCTAAAACCACATGTGTAATAAATATATAAGCGTATAACCTGAATTCAATAAGGGCTTTAAGAGTTGCATTTGCTTATTTAAAGAGATTTTACATTATAGCTCCCTAATGTTAACCAAACAGCATTGTGTTAGTATCTTCTTAACTGTCAAATACACATATGATTTTGAGGAGTTTATTATGTACATTCAGGAATACTGGTTTTGATGGAATTTTTTTTTGTTTTAATACTGTACAACTGCTCAGGATATAACTTAGCGACCTAGTATAGGTAACACATAATAAGATATGAAATCGAAGTTCTATAAGAACAATGTTTAGCTACTATATCTTACTACTCGTTTAGTATATACACATTTTCATTAATGGGACAGAGATGAGGAAGTTGAAATTTAGAGAAAATGTACCCACATTTATGTTACTGGAGAGTGGGAAATTAGTTATGAAAATAGCTCAGTCTACCCGACTAGGCTTCGAGACCATCTCCCAGTCAAGATAAATCCAGTCTATGTGAAAGCGACGCCTTAGACATGCGACCATCAATGTGAAGAAAGAGGGTGATTGAATCCCTTTGTTTTAAGTCTAGATAAGAGTTTAACATGTGAATTTTACCTATAAAGTCACTGGCACCATTACATAGGTAGAATTCAAGCCGTGACAGATGCCCAATGTCTAGATCGGTGGTGTACTCAGCCTGTGGTATGTGAATACATCTTAGGGGGTACGTATTATATAGATATATTTATGATGATCACTGAATAATTAAGGCCAGATTTAGGGTTAGCCCCATGCGACCCAGACATAAGTACATGTGATCTGAGAGTGCCATTTTATTTTGCTTTCTTCTTTATGCAATATTTATCTGGGCAGCTAGTTTACTATATGATAGGCGATAAGATATATGTGTTATTAAATAGCGCGATTCTCCTTTATCTAATTTAAAATGTATTATTTTGGATGTAATTTATTTAATTTATTTTATATGTATATTACAGAACATGCATTATGCCAACAAATTTGGGGGTATAAAGTTAAAGAGAAATTATATCTGGGGGTACATAAACAAAAAAGGTTGGATACCACTGCTCTAGGTAATTGAAACAAAGACACACACACAAAAACAGAATCAAACCATTGAAATTAAAAAATTAGTTTATTAAAAGCAGCTATCCAAACAAAGCCTGGATCAGTTCCAGATAAACAAGTAGCATTAACTTTTTAGCACTAGTATTTAGTGGATGTTAACCATTAAATGACATTATCAGGCACACAAAGCTTATACGTGTTGATCACCAAGCATGCTTATTTGTTTAGAAACCAAATAAAACAAATATTAAGCTGTTTTACAAATCTGTTACCTCCATAAGAACAGGTGAGCTGACTGAATAGTCTCCAATAAGTCCCACAGGGAACATGGAAACTTTCTTGGTAAAACGGATTTCATCAAACAATTCCAGATCAAATGTGTTGTCATCATCACCAAAGTAAAGCACTCCACTATGAATATTCTTGCGAATCCAACCGAGGGCAGCCCTTCTATTAGCAACACCTCGAGGCACCACACTACTTTTACGGTAAACATCTGGCATAGGGCTGGCAATGTGTGTAAATGGTATACCTTGCAAATCCAACAAACATTATAAGTTACCATGAAACTTAATCACTTGAATTAGGTCACCACCATGTGTTACCAAAACAAAGAATAGTTAAAAAATCAGTCATATTCTTTTTATATACTTTCTCATCAACTTACAAAGGAAAACTAGTTAATTAATTAAAACCGGTAAACATGAAGGCTTTTCCTGGTCAGTAAATGTGAAGGGGCTGATCTCTTTGTCATTGAGGTTGATCTTACTCTTTGAAGAGGTTTGTAAGATAATTCAGGTCTATCTCGAGGTCTGGCCAGTTAGGGTAGTATGTTTGAGGGTGGCCTCATGTCTGTCTAGACATTATGTAAGTGTAATTGAGCTTTTGGAATAGATGAAGGACTCATAGAATGGAGGGATCTGAAATGGTAGTTTCAGCTCTACGTGAAGCTGTGTATTTAGTGTGATATCTATGAAGATCAAGAAGAATTTATATCTTGTTTCGTATATCCAAAAGGTGGCCATTATGAACTCAGAGCTGTCAAGAGAGGAGCAAAGCTTCTGAGAAGGCTTCCTGGAGATAAAGGTACAAGCAAAATTGGTCAAGGAGAAATATAGGAAATGAAAGCTTGAACAAAATATTGATACAAATGCCTTTCTAAGAAGTGATAGTACTTAGTTTGCCTTGCCACGACACGAATCTTCACGATACTTCTCCATTAAATGTATCTGCCTTTGTTTCAGAGGTCACAGGGTTGATAACATGAAACATCATAATAAAATCCCGGTTCCCTCTAAATTACCAAACTCAGCAACCATTATAACAAATAAACATAAAGTCAAATGTTCCTACCCATGCAATAAATGTTGATAAGACACCTGCAAATTCATAAATTTTTCACCTCATTCAATAGCAGACCCAATTAATTTTCATAGGCAAGTGATATATTCACTAGAACAAGACGATTTTGTTTCGAAAGCGTGTCTGGTAATTAGCAAGTCCACAGTTTGTTGATATCTCTATATTGACAGTGCAAACATTGGTGGTGAGTTTACTATCATTTTACAAGGTATCAAAAAGGAACTGACTCTTAAAGATAGTGTTCAATAAAATTAGTTTTATAGTAATAATAGAACTATGTGAAATTATGTGTCTTTGTAATGTCTACAAACATTTATCACTCATAAAATCGATCTATTGAATATTATTATTTTATATTTTTCAATTGAAAGATGTTTGAAAGAAATAATGCAAATAGGAAAGGGCCTTTGTGGTTTGATTAGATAAAATGCACTTTACAAACACATAGTAACGTTAACACTTGATTCATAAACATCTATAGGCGTGAGACTCTCTATCAGTGTCGAGAATGTGTATGCTAAGTCAAGGGGCCCAGGTTTGATTAACATGTTCATATTGCATTTAAACACTCTTGTTACTACCCTTTACAACCTAATCAGGGGGCCACAGGAATTCACTTATTCCCTGACTTTTACAACTTTCAAAACAAACTTGTTTCCCCCCCTGATCATGTTTACCTATTTATATAACCATAAACTACAGAGTATAGATGGACCATCATTGGCCAACATGGTTAAAGTAACATCATTTATATGTGACCTGTACTGATGAGTATGTTGATAATATTAATATTTAGCACCGCGTCTTACTACCTGTTCGGGTTATACGCTTTAAGTACTAATTACGCTAATGGATTAGGAATTGGGAAGGTTGAATTAGAGGAAGTAAACCCGCATTTGCGTGGAGGGAGAGTGGAAAACCATTTAGGAAAAACCACCCCCAGTTCACCCGACCAAAATTCGAACCTCAATCTCCCCGTCCTCAGCAGTCGAGCTCAACACGACTAGCGCGTTAGCCAACTATGCCACCGAGGCGGGTAGTATATTGACAAAGGTGTCAGTTTCATTTCTGGTTTCCTGGTGGTGAGGAGGTTGAGGTTCAAATAATGACTGAGTGTGGTTTTCTACTCTCCCTTTGCAAAGATGAGTGTTCATTTCATCCAAATTATCCTTCCACCTTAACGCTATATGCCTCTCAAAAACTAAATAGCTGGTAGTGTTTGACTTTGCATGACCGTGGTTTGGGTGAAGAAAATTATCAAAGCAACAAAATGTATCCCAGGTTGATTAATAGTTTATTTGACCTAAATTTCTGTCTAAAATATTGAATAGCAGACTATTCCAGGTTTTCCCTATAGTCCATGTCTGTCACCACAATGACTATGGCATAATTAAATTTACCAAATTTCTTCAAGAGTTTTCCAATCATGGTGTTACACGTTGGGACGTCATCAGCAATGATCCAGTGAAGATTAACTATGTGCATCAAGGTTTGACCCAGCCTAGTAAGCTCAGCCACTTGTTCTCGTCTGGGATATGTTGGGGTCACAAAATAAATAATTGGAAGATCATCAAACTTCTTATTTCTTTTATCCTGAAACACCAACTATACAGAAATTCAAACAAAACAGACAGACATGCTTGTTAAATAATCCATAAGCATAAAAAAAAGATTAGCACAGCGTCTTACTACCCATTTGGGTTATGCACTTATGTGCTAATTAAGCTAATGGGTTAGGGAAGTGTAAGGTTGAATTTAGAGGAAGTGTACCCGCATTTGCAATGGAGAGAGAGAATGTGTGGGGGAAACCATTTAGGAAAAAAATATCTCAGTACACCTGTCTAGAATTGAACCGTGATCTCATCATCGACATTCTAGTCTATTGGGATAGTAGCGCCTTTTAGACAATGTGGCCACCAACGCTGGTAATATCAAAACTAAAAAGAAATATTTTAAAATAAAATTATGACAAAGCGGAAGAAGAGAGAACCAAAATACCCTCTCCAATAAATAGCACTTAAAAGAATACACAACAAACAATTCAAATTGGGATAAAATGAAATATCAGAAGTTTATTTTTGTTAAAGT
Organism: Timema monikensis; assembly: GCA_902151445.1. Taxonomy (NCBI): domain Eukaryota; kingdom Metazoa; phylum Arthropoda; class Insecta; order Phasmatodea; family Timematidae; genus Timema; species Timema monikensis. The sequence continues at coordinate 69,345 of CABFVZ010003060.1, forward strand.
CCCAAACAGCTGTGATGTCATCTCCCTCACTTGCCACATGCAGAAACATATTACAGCAAAACCATATTTAAATGAAACCCAAGTACATATCAAATGTTTTGATTTCCTAAAGATAACATGAGGTTAAGGCATAACAACAATCATAGTATTTAATATAATCATCAAATATCAAACACTTTACTACATTTTAAACTTTTTTTTAGAATATGACATGTTTTAAAAAAAAGTTAAAACGAAAACTATTTTTATCAAATATTTAAACAGTTTATTTTTTATTTGAAGGCCTGTTTTTTATTTTTTGAAAACTGTTAGCCTACTTGCGCCATCACTAATTAAACATTTAAAAATCAACATAATTCCCACTAACATGTTTTAACTACATGTGATACTATGAAGGACCAGTTTCAGTGATCAAGAGATGTCCAGGATTTTATCCACGATTTCAATTGTTTCTATGTTGTGGCTTCATCTTTTTATTTGTTTGATTGTAGCCTGACAATACACTTTTTCACTGCAACTTTTAGTTATAACAATGAGTCTACAAAATGAAGTTTTTGTAACCTTTAGAAAACTACTAGTTCTCACAGCAACACAATCATTCCTAGTTCTCACAGCAACACAATCATTCCTAGTTCTCACAGCAACACAATCATTCCTAGTTCTCACAGCAATACAATCATTCCTAGTTTTCACAGCAACACAATCATTCCTAGTTTTCACAGCAACACACACATATTCCACTCATAATGTGTGTGTTTGCCCTTCCCACAGTAATCACTTCAAAACACAGTTCTACTATAAGAAACACTTTATTATATTAAAAGATTCAGCCCGGATCCAAAGATTTTTGGGTGAGAATATCTATTTTATAAAAATTAAACCCTCAAACATAGTTTAAATATAACAAATGAACTCTCAAATGGTTCAGGGAAAATACATCTATTTTTATTATCGTTAAATACATTTTTTCAAAGCAATTATATTCTGTGTGTCTTTAGCTAGCTTTATTGTATAAATCTATAAAATTAAAATAAGTATAGAAATAGCGCCAGTACCTACTTTTGGAAGTATTTCAAACTGTTTGTTTTCTAGTATTATAGTTGACAGTGACTACCACTAGTTTCTAGAACATCACAGTTCCTGGTTGAAGCAAATCGCAGTGGAACTAGAACATTTACCTAGTTAGTTCTTGTAATTGACAGTATAATAAATTAATTCAGATGCAAATGATCTGATTAAACTAGGAACATGTTCAACACGAGTATGCTCAGAATTGAAATTCAAAATTTACAAACAAAAATACTAAAAATAAAGTCCAAATAATAAAAGTGTAAATTTTTGTCACTTGTCTCAAAATCGTCCCCTTTTTATGTCAGCACTTGCTATTTAAATATTCAATGTTCCCCCACAAAGAACAAAAGAAACAGTAGGAACATAACGATCAAATGCTCACCGCTTGGTTTCATCTTTACCCAAATACTGATTTCTACTAGCAGATTTTCGCAACTTGCTTTGTACTGGTCCTTGTTTGGACATTACGACAGGGATTGTATTATGTCATGCACGTACCAGCCCGCCAGGCTACCCGCTGTCCACACCATGTACTGCTGCCAGTTTGTCTAGAAACATGATCCACTCGCAGCATCACTTTGTAGAAATGATAATCATATACTATCTTCAAATATATGTTAATAAAATAGCAAAATTGGTAACACTTGGGAAAGCAATGATTATTACACATCAAGAATATATCATGCGCATCTTTGGGCACACATGCCATAGGTTTGACAGCTTTGGCTGACAACATTTAGGGAATAAAACATTGTAGATGGCTACTACCTTAGCTGAGTCAGTAGCGCATATTTCTACCGAACTAGGTGACCCGAGTTCAGTTTCCCCGGCATGGCCGAAAATGTGCCGTTGGTGAGTGTGGGGATTCACCTTTCACAGTGATGAATTAACGGCCCTATTTTATTTACTTGCTTTATTGAATCAAGCTGTAAAGTATTACTCTGCCTTAAAATATCAGTGAAGAATGACCCTGGGCACGGAAGATTCCCTGATAGCTCAGTGGTTAGAGCATTGGTGTACTAAGCCAAAGGTCCTGGGTTCGATTCCCTTGTCCAAGTGTCACTTTACAATCTAAAAGGTGTACCAAGATGTGACTATAACTGTAATTAACAATAATAATAATAGCTTGGCTATGTATCCAGATAGTGGCAGTGGTACATCCTGGGTTGAGAGTGGGGGGTGGGGGGTGGGGGGGGCAAAGTGGGACATATGCCCTTCTTCCCTTTCCCAAGTTTTCAAATGTTGTTTGTAAAAACTTAATATGATAAATGTACATGTTTTTTTTATTTAAAGATAGGGCATATATTATTATCCACAATAAAAGTTCCTCTAGGATTCAGAAACTAAAAAAAGAATAGAAATAATAGCTTCAGTCAGATTAATTCCTCTAGCAAAGTAAATGTTTGGGTGCACCACTGCTGGTTCCTTTGTACCAAGTCAAAACCTTGGGTTGAGGGGCTAAAATGAAATTAATCACCTAGCATGCCGAATACCAAAACATGGCCCCAAACAATACACCTTATTTTGTACATGTTTTAAAATAAGAAATATTATTACCTCAAATGAAACTTCACAGACAAAACCATTTTCTTGATGTGAAAATCTTTGGTAAACCATTTTTCCTTGAGATGACCAAACAAAATACAAAACTACAACCATCACCATAAACATCAATAAGAACATATTCCTTGGAAGAACTTTCTTTGGGGTTGCCATAGGTCATTGTTTAAATAATCTGAAATTATATCAATATATACATGTTTTACATTAAAATAAACAAGATGTGTTCACAACAAGTTTCACTCTGAATTGTGATAAGCCTACTGATTATTGTTGTGGGTTGTATATGAATGTATACTTGAAAATAATATTAGTTTTGGTTTGTTATGGTTAGTTAATAAATAAGCAATTAATCTTATTGGTGACCTGGCTGTTTAGGGTTAAGGTGTCGGACTTCTGTGCTGGGGGTCCGGGGTCCACTCCTTGGTCAGGTTTACTGAGGCTAGTTTTTACAAATGTTTTCCCACTCTTTCTCAATGCGAATGCGGGTACACTTCCTCTAAGTTCAACCTTCATTATCCTTAACTCATTAGCGTAATTAGTACATAGGCATATAACTCAAACAGGTAGTAGGACACGGTGATAATAACAAAACTAACTAATTTAAGTCATGATGTTAAAAATAGCTTTTCCAAATATAACTAATTGTTGCTCGTCTTCTCCTTCTATCAACAATTGTTGACCGACATTGTCTATAATAGGTTTTCGTACTTTCTGTAACAATGGTTATTATCCGTCTTAGGGAACTTTGCTGTGTTTAGAATAACCTACAATATTACACGTTCTAGCTCACGTTCTAACACTCCACTAATTGTTTTACTTTAACGTTCCCAGCCTGTGGCCTGGGTCGGATTTTTATCCAAGCCGTATATTTTCCTCTGCCGGCTTGTTAGGCCTGTCATTGCTTCATATGTCTTATAATATAACCTAACACTAGGACAGGCACAACATCCAGTCCCCGACAGTTAATCCATCAATGTGAAAGGGTAAACCCAAATTGTACCATTGATAAATTTTCGCCCATGCCAGGAATCGAACCCAGGATCCTTAGCTCAGTAGACTGACACGCTACAGACTGAGCTAAGATGTTGGACTATTTGGTTCTTTAGTTGAATAAATTATCCACCCCAAACAAATAATTCTGCAGGATCTGCTTTCAATAACAATTCTTTTGCTATTTTGCTATTTATATTGAGTGTATTCTAAGATCATTTTTTGCTCTTTGTTTAACTTACTTTTAACAGTATTTCCAAAATTATCTCATTCACAGAAGAATACTTGGTGGAAATGTCCCCACATGTGATTAAAAGTATTCTCGTAGAAAATATATTACATGTTTATTATTATAAGCTATCCCAACCTAACAAAACCTAACCTTTCATGCATAATCCATCTTTTACAAAAATATCTTGCCCTAAAATACATCCACGCTATTGGTATTGAGTCATTCTAGAAGCTATTGGGAAAACTTTAGGACTTTTTCAAACAAATTTTAGAAAAAATATGTCTCTCTATTATTACATTATTTCAATGTTTATTTAGAGTATATTTATTTAGTTCCTGAACAAAATTTATGAAAACAAAAATTATATATTTTAAAAAAATATATCTTTCCTCTTGCTGTCCTTAACCAGCTTTCCCAACTTGTAAAATATAAAAGTCAATATAATATTAGTGGTATATTACAAAGCCTGTATTAGGTTAGTATTGAATTCAAAGATAATATTTCATAATTCAATGCCAAATTTCAAAAGCTGTCTCATGGTTTGAGAATCTTTTGCTGGTAATTCTATTGAGTTCATTAGGGCAGCGATTCTCAACCTTTTTTCGCTTGCCTACCCCTTGGCAGCTCATTTCTATAAATTGTGCCCTTAATAATAACAAAATGTATGGTTAATACATTAGTAGCTATTTCAGATTTATTCGTTGCAAATAAAAGTAAATGGACTAATAATAGTATTTAAAAACAATGTTATAATAAGATGAATAAATAGTGTATATATTTTACATTCAATTAATTTATTATTGTTATTATTATTATTATTAGCACCGCGTCTTACTACCCGTTCGGGTTATACGCACTCACGCTAATGTGTAATGGTAGGGTGATTGTTAGATGAAATGGAGGACCTACAGTTTAACGTTGAATCCGAACCACGGTGGAAGCCTGGCATTCTTCACATTCACAAGTTGTGATTAATACATGTCTTGTCAGAGGTGAAGGAAGGGTTTGGTAATCAGATATATCTGTGCCAGGACCGAGGATTGAACCCCGGCCGCCAGAACAGAAGTCTGACACCTTACCTCTAGACCACCAGGTCACCAATTAATTTATTAATAATTGTAAAAACTGTTTTATCTTTGAAATTGAAATCATTTTATCAGGGTCAATTATAGAAGAAAACCCAACCCACACCACCCCTTGCAGAGGGTTGAGTTAATTTCACAACTTTTTACTGATATTTTCTCTTATATTGTTGGCATATATAGGTAGCTCTTTCCGCCAATAGTCAATTATTTTTGTACACCCCCAAAAGTCGTGCCACATAACCTCCGCTGCAATAAGTCATCACTATGCTGTTTGGAAAAGCACCAAGGGGAATTTTTAGGTTTTGGAGTGTTGTTGTGTTGGATATTTTGGAGTAATAATATTTTATCAGAGCATTGTTATGGGTTACCTACAAATTTTAATAAGTTCATTTCCTCAAGAATGTTTTCATTCAATATCATTATCCTAGTTGATTTATCGAAGCCTCCATTTAAGATATTTTGAGTGACCTTGAAATTCCATTAATAGCAAAGTAATATCCATGCCAATTTGAAAGATTTTGTGCATTCCATGTGCTCATTAATCTAATTATTTCAAATTATCATTCCCCTGGCAAGAAACACATAAATTTATATATTTTTTAAAATTATGAATTGCAGGTATTACTTTATATATGTAGGACATAAAAAATGATAGGCCTATAAAATGTTTTACATACACAATAGAGAATGACCCAACAATGAACAAGTAATCTTATGGTTTATTTTAACATGATAATGATATCCTACATAATAAACATCAGGTTTTGCTAGTTTGGGAAAGTTTATGTGGTTGGACATTTATTGCTGCTTTCCAGGCAATGTTGGCCAATATGGTCAAGCGTTATTACGTTACTTTGATGAGTACCACGTCTTTGATTTTATTACAAACCATCTTAGTATTGTTATTAATCGATTCATAAAATTATTATTGGGTGTATTATAATTATTTTTTTAAACATGTTTTTTATGTAAGTGCCAAAGAAAAAACTATTAGAACTCATTTAGTTGAGCACTAAGTTGTTTCTCTTGATAACATTAAATTTAATATATTGTTTTGGCCCTAAATTTATTTATTTTAATTTAAATGTATTTATTTATTTTGACAAAGTTAAGGTGTAACATTTATCCATGTTTCAAACTTATTTGTAACTAAGAGATATGTTTCAATTTAAAAGAAGTACTCTAACTTAATGTTCACTATAAAATATTGGGTAGTAATATTTATCTTAGAAACTAAACAATCAGAAAATTTGGTAAGTTACAAGTAAACCATACACACAACTACTAACATGTGATAGATTAATTATGTTGTCTCATTCATACATTAATGATTATCTTAATAAATAATTCACACTACAAAATATATATAAATGTGCAGTAGGCCTATATATGGTTATAAACCACTCATTTTAGAAAAACCACACACACACACGTCAGTTTTAGGTTCATAACTACTCAAGAGAAAAGCTCAAAGAAGTTCAGCTGGTTAGAAATGTTGTCTTTTTGAGAATCTGTATAGCAGCGTAGCTTTTTTACAAATGTAGGGTGCATGATTTGCCCAATTCAAATTCTTGTTCATTATTACACAAGTTGTTTGCATGTGATGTTAAAGGTATTGTATATCACTGTGTATTGGTGATAGTGAAGATGGGACAAAATGTGTCTCTTGCCAGTTACATTGGTGATCGTGTGACCAAGTGTAGATCTGTCTAATCATGTGACCAAGTGTAGATCTGTCTGATCATGTGACCAAGTGTAGATCTGTCTGATCATGTGACCAAGTGTAGATCTGTCTGATCGTGTGACCAAGTGTAGAGCCATCTTAATAGTCATTGAATCATCCCTCATATGCCCTTGAGTCCAAAGACAGAAGCAATACGTCGTCAACATATCCTTGGTGCAGTGTTTGATAGGCAAATATTTTATAATTTGATTTCAGTCTGCTAGAGCTCAGAACTTAAATAATGTCTCCCACCATTTTAAATTATATGAGACGATTTAAAGCAGACTCGTTTTAAAATATTAATAAGTTGGTTATTTCGAAAAGTTGATTACTCAACATGCAGCTACCATTTTAATCACCAAAAGTAGCAAACAATGCATATAACCTTAATGTAGTGCTAAATAAAAAATGTGGCAAATTGTTTATAGGCATGATTTAAATCACCTAAAAACAATGGTAGAAAAAGTCGATAAAAGCCATAAAATAGTACCGATATTAAACACTGTAGGATATTTATTTACACAATGTCCGATGGATGGTGTTTTACATAACTTTAGTTTTTAAGATCATTGGTAAGTAGAAGCAGTGTAGTCCTATGGATTTTTCAAGACTTGTTGCCATTCAAATTGGCTGATGCAGTCATTAGGAAGTGGGTGGCGAGTGTGAATTTATCAAGTCTATAACTCAAGGATCTTTGCGACATTTTTGATACAGCCTTTATCTACAGAGTACCATGCAAAGACAGTGTATTAATGTTATGTATACATATTATATTTAGGGGCAATTATTGGAATATAATCATTTGTTTGGACCAGCCCCAATTAACATATAGGGTAAGAAAGAATGAAATGTAATCATTTATATAACTTAGGTCTAAATATATAATATTTACCCTCACCGTTTGTCAATATGTTTTCATTTGAATCTTTGATAATATTAGACCCATTAATCCGATGATTAATTATTTTAATAAAATACATTAAACTTACTTATAAAATTAAAATGTTTTTAAAAGTGAAGTGTAAGCTTGTAGCAAAATAACATTAAAAAAAACTATTATTAAATTGTCTCTTTCATCTCACAATGTTGCCACCTGACGGCAGCAAATCTTCATTCGTGTACTTCATCAAAGTCTCAAGCTCACCTGTGACTCTCAGAATGTAAATGTTGGTCAGACTTTGAACATTGTATTTGTATAGTTTGCCGCATAGAGCGCTAGCACACTGATCTCTGCATATTGTTCTATTAACGTGAGATGTTAAATAACAGCTTTTTAGGATTATTTTAGACAATAACTTTTAGAAATCCTTCCTGTAATTGGGAAGAATAAATAAAATATATTCAGTGGTGCAGTAAGCAAACTGATCGCGCAGACATACGATGAAGCCGCTGTTTTGCGTGAACGTGAAGGAGTAGAAAATGTTAATTTTAAAAAAATATAAAAATGTCCACTATATTTACTGTTATGACCACCAATTAAATAAATTGAGAAACCATACTGCTAATATAACGAGTGTGAGTTTATTTAAATTGGATTGCCCATTCTCCAAACAGAAGAACGGCTTTAAAGCATGTATGCCATTATATATATATATATATATANCCCTTGCAAACTAGATGGGATTCTCATTCCAAGATAATAGAAAGAATATTCACTTTCAAATTAGCTCACATTGAATGGGGTGCAGGTAGGGACAAAATTCCCGGGGCCTAGATCAGCTTCGAGACTGTTTCTTCTCATTTGGTACGAAAATATAAACGTTTACCGAAACGGAAGAAATATGAAATTTAAATTAAGTACATTAATTATCACTTTAAACTTTAGTAGCTGAGCCATAAACAATATTAAAGATTGCGTCGTTAAGGCTAGTGAAATGTTGGTGAACTAATGAAAGAAGTCAAGTGTTTTAAAGTGATACACAAAAAAAAAATTCTTAATCTATTCTGCAGTCCCTGAAACTATTCAACAAAATAACACCTCAATATTGTAAATTTTTCCAAATGTATACGTTGCTTTGCGCACATTCTGCACACTCTCAATTTTTCTTGCTCAAGCAGAACAATCTTTTTGTGAGATTATCAGAATAAAGAAGTGCTTGAGATCAACAATGGGTCAACAAAGACTAGCTGATCCGGGAACACTATCCATTGAATTTTGACACCATTATTCAAATGTCCATTGATAGAAAAGCTCAAAAGGCGAATTTTAAATGACTCAGTTATATTTTAAATTGTTAAGTCTTAAATAAATATTTAAATTTAAAAAAGTGAACCTGATAAATAAAACATACATACAAAGGAATCAAAAGGTATGCCTTTTATTGAAAGTTTTTTCCATTAACTTTAAATTTAAAATATTTGTTGCTAATGTGGGTATGTTCGTTGTATTTTTTTTATTGTCGTGCGTAATTGGATGGAAACTAAGTTGTCTCGGGTAAAACTTTTGGAATAATTTTCTTAAAATCTTTGTTAAAAATTATGTGCTAATTTTTCTATTTACATAACAATATAATATCTGAAAAGTGCACAATTTTTGCGGTTCCTTTTTTGAAAATTGTAAGGGGTCTGTAATGTTGCGCATTAGAGTAATGGAAAGGGAATTATTTCCCCCTGAGTCTTAGTGGCTTTCTACGGCACTGCTTACAAATACGAATTTCATTGATGTTTAGAAAATATACTTTAAGGCATTCCGAAAATATATAATTCAGGAACGGTAACACTACTTGCTGAGTTTATTAACCGGCTTAAAAATATTTTTGCCTGTTTTGGCTAAATTTTTACTCAGTGCCTGACGTTGATATTTTATTTAATAATTTACAAGTTTTGTAATCTTATCCAAAGAGAATTCATACTGCTATTGACGACTTCAAAAATGCGATAAACCGAATTTAAAATAAAAGATACCCTCTGTATTCGATAGACAAGAGGAAATAATTGAGATGCTTGCAGATGTAGGACCTGTGCATAGAAAAAGGTAGTGACCAAATGATGAGAATTTAAAATTATTGGCTAAGAAAGTTTAAAATACAGTTCTATTTCAAATTTTATCACTTTGTATTTTAAAAAAATCCATGTGAATAAACGATAGTTCAGTCCAAGCTTCTCAACGAACATAAAAAAACAGTCTTCTGGTAGATCATATTATTGAGTTTTGCAGTACATTTCCAATGATTGATAAAAAAAATATTTACTTGAGGTCAGAATTGATAGAAAGAAATATGGATGGATGCTTGAAAACATTAAATATTAAGTTAGTTTGGATTGGACGGTACATTAAAGAAATAACAAAATAAATACACATTCTTGTAACTATTCCTATGACCACTTCAGAAAGTGAGCGGTCTTTTCAACTCTAAAGTTTAACAAATCCTACTCAAGAAACACCATGGGCCAATTAAGATAGATGAAATGCTTTGGCCATGTTGTCTATAGAACAATCGATGGTTCACAAGATACCAGACTTTAACGAACTACTTAAAGAAATATTCATTTCGAACTAAAACAAGATTAAATTTTTTTTCATACGATAAACTTATTGATAAATTGATTATTTATATAGTGTTAACATAGGCGTTATAACTGGGGAGGAGTGGGGCTATGGGTGCATTGGCCCCCCCTGGCTAAAGTCAGGAGAGGCCAGAGGGGGCCAAATTATTCTTGTTTTCTAATTTTCTAAAGCTGCACAATAGTTTAACATCAATATGACAATGTTAATAATCAATTGCAAGCACATGCGATTAAATCTATTGTGCGTGGAGTTGACTGCGATTTTGATCCAGTAAGAAAATAATAGCTTTGTGAGCCACCTGGGCCACTGTAGTAGCTTGCAATGGTTGTTTGGGTGGTAGCTGGATGGTAGATTAAGCCAGGGCAGCGCTGTTGCCTGTTACTATCTGCTGCGCCACGCATTGTAATGGCACGTTCTGATGTACGCGAGTCATTCCACAAACAGCACTTTCTTGCTTGCTTTTCTTCCTGAAAAATAAGTATTGATTTTTTACAAATGTACTTGTCAGGCCACTGGCAAAATAGTTTTGCTAGCTCATATAGATTAATAAAAAGCAGCCAATACATTATAAAAGTTACAGTGCATCAAATATTACTTTCTGTTTCGTAAGTTATTCATGGGAAGCAGGATCTGACCCACAAAATATATATAATTTTGATTTGGGTGGGAGTCTAAGAGACAATTGTTATAGCAAAAACATACCGACGCCTCTGAGTGTTAAGAAACTATTCGGATATTTTTGGTTAAATGGTGTGTGTGTGTTTCACCATGGACAGTATTTAGCCTTGAACCAAGTGAGTTTCTATACTTTTATTATTTTTATAACTTTTAAGTGTAGCTTCTAAGATAACACGGTGTTGTAAGGTCAGCTTTAGTATACATTATTTGACAATTTTTAGGAAAGCTCCCTTACCCCTAGAATGGTGAGGTGGTGTACTTCATACCCCCACTTCTATTCTTTTTGTAACCAGACTTCTGTGGTGAGGGTATATTTTGTTTCCGTCCCACGTAATTAGTCTGTAGTTTGACATTCACAATAGATGTCATGCCGGCAGGGGTGGTACGAGGTATATTTTGCGCCCGGGCGGAATTGTTTTTTGGCACCCCCCAATATAAACGGGGGATAGTAGAAAAGTAGTTAAATAATCCCTAAAACTAACATATTTAAACCTTAACGTTGCCTGGGCGTGGTAGGAAAATAATCTGAAGGGAAACTCCTTAAATGGTAATCATACTTCAAACGTTTAACTGGGAGACTGTACGAAAGTGGCTAGAATTATAAATGAAACTACAAGAACATGTGTTGTAGATAACAATCTCCTAACTTATATTTTATTATAACAAATATTTTGATATAATGAACGGCTTATAAGATAATTGCAACAACAAAATAAGTGTTAGGGAGCCATTTTTTCCAAGATGGAGAATGTAAAAGAACTTGTTGAGAGAGAGCTATATCTTATTTTAATCACCACAAGAAACTATAACAATATGTCAAATTTCATGTTAATATCGAAATTTGAATTATTGTTACGCTTGGCAACTCATGTTCCGGTTAGGTTAAGTTAGGTTTGTGCACTGTTTAGCACCCCCTTGAGCTGGCACCATACTATCCATACTAATATTTTATACTCTAGCCAGTTAATGTAATTTTCAGAAGACATGGCACTTGGACTGAATGTAGATGCAATCCGAGAGCAGCTGTTCGAAAGACATTAAGAAAGCAATTAGAATTTTTTCTAATAAACAAAAGCGTAAATCATGTCGGAAACTCTTGAAATACCTGAAAATACTAACGTTTATATCTAAAGATCATTTATGAGATGCTATAATTTGTTGTATATATAAAGGAAATCTCGCCTTTACCTACTCTTTAACTACCGACTCTTGTATCTTACATATCTTGTATCTTTTATGTATCTTATATCTTATATATATATAATATGATACAAAAGTTTACAAATCAATATAAAATATTGGTTCAACTCTCGCCGTGGGTGACGTGGTGGTCTAGGGGTAAGGTGTCACACTTTTTTGCTGGGGGTCCGGGGTTCAATCCTCGGTCCCAGCACAGATTTATCTGATTGCCAAACCTATCATTCACCTCTGACAATACATGTATTAATCATAACTTGTGAATGTGAGGAATGCCAGGCCTCCACCGTGGTTCGAATTCCATGTTAAACTGTAGGTCCTTCATTTCATCTCACAATCACCCTATCATTAAAATATTAGCGTGAGTGCGTATAGCCCGAAAGGGTAGTAAGACGCGGTGCTATTACTAATGATAATAACTCTCGCTGTGAGACTATACTTAAGCATGTATTATGATTATATGATTTGTTAAAAATAGAGCTGAGCTGTGATTACAAGAAATTTAAAAAAATAGTTGATTTTGCAATAATGCAGAAAAAGGTGATAGCAGTTTTCCAGACTAAATTTGTGGTTACATTTGAAATTGATAGCACTGTAGGCTAATGAATAACTTATACTCTTTTTTAATTTTGAGATCCCTGTTAAATGAGCAAAATACTTTTACAATTATTGACGATCAACTATTATTACAGTTAATACATGTTTTACTAATAAGTGCCTTTAATTGGTTATCTTAATCATGTTATATTCTCATCATTTTAACTGAAACAAAAAAATTAAGTCATAGTAGTTTAGACTTATTTGAAATATTTTAATTGTGCCATACTATTATGCAGAGACACTAGCGCTTCTTACTTTCAATGTCTGACGAGTAACCATATTTGTATATTTTAGACCTTGATTTAGACAAAGATCATATCCATGCATCAGTAAATTTGATGTTCTTTTTGCCACCAAAGCCATGAACTATGTTTTACTCAATACTAGTTCGTGCTCAACATTTAGTGTCAAGTCTCTAACAAATATAACGGGTTTTAACTAAATGTTAGCATAACTTCATTAAAAATGATGGAGGAATCGGGAAATATCGATGAAATTGAAGATCTAGACTTTTGTGATGGAAAACCTACCGGCGAAAGGTGGCCGCCTTTGGGAGCTAATGATCTTGACGAAGAACCCACTTATCTACCTATGACTAGCAGGTTATTTGTTTATCATTTGTTTATCACGCTTGTTAAAATTTAAGCTAAAATTAGCTCCGTATGGTTGCGTTAACTTTCCCAATTGTGATTTATTTTCTTTGAATTAAGGAAACTTAAAAATTTTACATTGAGGTATATTGAAAATGTCACCTCTACTAACAAATAAGATTTTCTCTTTGATTACTTATATCAAGAAGATGTTTAGTTTATGAAATTATATAAACCATTAATAGGACCACTATAATGGAATAGTGTGCGCCCAGGACGTGATTATTTTTTTAATATCTTACATTTCATATTTTTTATCTATCTACACGACAATAAAAGCAAATCTTCATTCATAACTAAATTGTTATTGTAAAATCATTCCACTTAATAAACTCAGTTCGATTCGGATATAAAATTCTAGGGATAGAGAATGATTATTGTTCCTTTGGAGAAAAAATATTTTTGCAAAAAAAAAATCTTTCAGTGTTATATAATTGATAAGACTTATAAAAGCGTCACTCACTAAAATATTTCGATTAGTTAACTAAATAATTAGCTACTAAAATGTATTGGGTGTCTGCTGCAAAACTCTACTCTTCTTAACTGTAACCCGCCTCGATGGCGTAGTTGGCTAACACGCTTCTTGTGTTGAGCTCGACTGCTGAGGACGGGGAGATCGAGGTTCGAATCTCGGTCGGGTGAACTAGGGGTGGTTTTTCCTAAATGGTTTTCCACTCAACCACGCAAATGCGGGTTCACTTCCTCTAATTCAACCTTCCCAATTCCTAATCCATTAGCGTAGTTAGTACTTAAAGCGTATAACTCGAACAGGTAGTATGACGCGGTGCTAAATAATATTATTATATTCTTAACTGTATTTGCTTAAAATGTTGGGAGTATCATGGTAGACACCCTGTATATAAAATTACAAACATAACGACTGTGCATGTAAATAACTATTCTCTAAATGTATTTAACCCATCCAAAATTGTATTTTTAATTTCATAAGCTTGGAAGTGTAGATTGTTAAGAATGTTTGATTAATTTTCTTACTATAGCCTACACACATACAAGTTTATTTTTATCAATTTATAACTCATCAGATTCGCAGCCTCTTCGTTACTACTACTTGACAAAAGATACACTCGTGATAACTTTACATGGAAATTATAAACAAATTATAAACTTCAGTTAAAAATTTAAAAAAATTATCATTATTTATGACATAAAAAACTCCGTGTCATATGGTCAGCACAACACACTCGCTGGCAGTTAACCTCAGTTATCTAACCTGGAGCTGCTACTTATTTATTCAAGTAAAGTGTTATGGTGGCCGCATGGTTTAACTCTCCGTACTCACAATAGACTAGACTGCTGATGATGGAGAGATGAGGTTCAAATCTTGGTTGGGTGCACTGAGGGCGGTTTTTACAAAATGGGTTTCCACTCTCCCTCCACACAAATGTGGGTTTAATTTCCTCTAAATGGAACTCTCCTAATCCCTAATTTATTAGTGTAATTAGAAGGCTTACATAAGCTTGTAATCGGAATGGGTAGAAGGATGCGGTGCTAAACAAAATGTATTGAAGTATCTCCTCGTTTGTCCTCACAAGGCTTATTTTGACCCGTTGCATCCACACTGCTCCACTGAATTATACGCCCACTGCTCATATTTTAACTTTCCAAACCTGAGCAGAGCCTACTAGTAAACAAATTCTCCAATTAATGAAACCATAAATCAATTCTAGCTGCATGAAATAAAAAAACATCAATTCTATACGAAAGTGATTAAGATGGGTACATTTTATTTAATGGGGATACGGCCTAGTACACAAAGAGGGCAGAATTCTTGACACATTTTCTCTGTCATAAAATAATAAAAAGTATATGTTAAGTTATCTATACACATGCAACAATAACAAGTTCCCAATAATTACATAAATATTGCAAGAAAATAGTATATACTGTACCAGTAATCTTAAAATTAAAACAAAACTAATCTAAATCACTAACAATGGTGTCAGAGATATTTAAATACGCAGTTAGATATATTTTGATTCACAATGATTAAGTAGGCTTATTATGTTTAAAATGAAAACAATCCCAACCTAGCATAACCTAAACTTAGATTTGAAAATAAATTAAAAATGGTTAATGTTTAGTCTGAATGTTAGGTTTTGCCACCCAAGTTAGGATAATCTATAAAAACAATTTGCTAACTTTACTTTACATCGATGACTTTCCAGCCTGTGGTCAGCGTTTTATTCAAGCCTTATATTTTTCCACTACCTGCTTGCTAGGCTTGTCATAACTTCATATGATTTATAATATAACTTATGACTAGGACAGGTACAACATCCAGTCCCAGCTGTTAATTTATCACTGGTAAAGGGTAAACCCAAATTTCACCAATGATAAATTTTTCGGCCATGTCGAGAATCGAACCCGGGACTCTTAGCGCAGTAGACAAACACGCTACGGACTAAGCTCAGGTGTTGGATAGTTTGTTAACTATCGCGCATTAAAATACTTTTGGTGCCATGTGACTTACATAATGTTCTGCAATTTAGGTGATTTTTTTTTAATATAACAATTATTCTTGCACAATTTTTTATTCCTTAAATTGAAAAATTACAACCTGGTTATGGGAATCGAAATTAGGACCCTTGGATTAGTAAGCCAAAGGTTTCTTTTTCAATCCCCATTTCTAGTTCTACAAATGATAGATGACCTGCTTCACCGGCCTTACGGTCTAAGGCATCATTCTCATACTTGACTGGCTTGCTGATGGTGGGGAGACTGGGGTTCAAATCCCATTTGGGTATACTGAGGGTGGTTTTTATTAAATGGTTTCCCACTCTCCTTCTACGCAAATGTGGGTAGATTACCTCTAAAATGCTTTCTTATGCAGCTCTACCCCATTAGAGTAATTATCATATGCGTATAACCTGAACAGATAGTAAGACAGTGATAAAAAAAAATAGACGGTAAGTCAAATCCATGCAAGTGAAATCAATTTCAACTAATTTATTTAATCATTCATGGCATTAAAATCAAATAAATCTAAAAGGCAAGCGATTGTACAAATAGCCAGTAAAAAAAGTATCTTGTTAAAGAGTTGAAAAATATTGCTATTTGTTATGCTACCGGTTCATAAAATTACAATTTCATGTTTATTAATATTAAAGGTCGGCCCATAGTGTTTGGTTTTTCCATCTAGCAACAATAAATCACTTGGAGGTACCTTTTATTTAAGCTTTTCATTTCTTTAATTTGTTTCAAATTTTCATACAGCTCTTAATTAAAATAGCTCAAGTTGAACAATGTGGAATCGGGGTGAACGTAGATAGTTACCTAGTTACGTGAATGCAAATGGCTGAATACATTTGTATACTCTACTCAACCAATACTCACTATAGAATTTAAGGAAATCATTAAATATCGTTGAAAAATGGGATCAAACTCAGGACCTTTAACGTGGTACAATGAAATTAATAGGCTACCAGTGAGCATTAACAAATCTGTACCAAACTATGATTCCATTTAAGAAAATAGGCAGACATCATAAATTTTCTCTTTATTTTCATTTTTTGAAACTTGTATTAATATTTTTATTAAACAGTGAAAAAATTACTATAAAATCCATGCACATTTAATAGTTCTAAGGATTTTATTGCAAATTACCATGAGTTTTTACAGTGATCTTCTATAGCCCTATGTAAAACATTTACCTGGCTTACTACACATTCTATGTAGCCTACCTAAATGTTGAGATGAACATTTTCTAGGATATTTTGAATCAGAAAATTGTCCGCAGAAGAAGGGTTGAATTGTAGAGGTGGCGTCTAGAGTCTATTATATACAAAGCTAGCAAATGCTTGGCCAACTTATTGATGATAACAATATTTAATTATGAACATAACGGTTCTACAAAGGCTCTAATTCATTTGTTACCACTTATTGAAAAATTTTCGTTCCACATCTCTGCCTATATATATCTCCAATAGCACTGATTTATAACAAAAGTTTTCATTTTCATTAACCGAGTTGCCGAGAGTGAATTGATGTTTGATCATCCACACCACTTAAATAGTGTATTATGTCTGAATAGGCTACCCCTATTATCCATCCACTAATTCCTGGTGCTAGGCAAGGCTCCAGAAATGACAGAAAATTTGATACCAACACATAAAGTTTGTTTTGTCACCATCTCAAATCAGAACCTAAATGTATTTGACGCTAAATGGAAAATTAATATATTCACATTAGGTACCAATTCAGAAAAGTCTTGCCCATGGTTTGTTGTAATAACTTCAAAATCTTAAAGCTGTATACAAGAACGTCACTAAATGTGAGTGGATATTTAGTGGTGTTCTTGTATACAGTCCCTAGACTAATGTGAACATGGCCTTAATATACTTATATTCATGTAATATCACTTCAATTCTAAAAATCTTTGATAAATATAACAATTATTTATATTTGAGTAAATACAAAAACTACCTTTTGTGTCCAAAAACCTCTTAACCAGGATATTTCAAAAGGCAATCATTTAATAATGTAAAATAAATGTACAAAATGTAACTCACGAGGTAGGAATGGATGGTCTCCATCGTTGACCTGGCGACTATATTTTTATGTTAAGTATCAAAGTTTTGCTCTCCTAGATTGAGTTAATTCACGGTCTGATATAATTTAATGTCAAAAGAACACATTACATTTCCATTATAACAATAAAAGAGGAAAACGGACCAAGCCATCTAGAGGTGTTTGCGTTACCGTGCTCTTCTTTTCAGAAAATGGTTCTAAAACAATCTCAATTCATTCCAGCAATTCCTGTTATGAAGTCCAAAGATTGCGAGATCTGGAAGAACAACAAGAGCTACTAAACTCGTCCCTGATTGCTCTAACATCTCACTTTGCTCAGGTAAGATATAGTCACAGCCGGAGGCGGATGTATGAATATGTGCATTGTGCATGGAAACTGATCCGTGCTGTCGTAACTCCACTGCTGGACACAGCTATATATACTATTGTCAGTGTCACAATATAGACTGGCTCGTGTTGGTTTCCTTAACACACTTCACATTTAATGAGTGAACTTGCTTATACAAGTTTGTTGAAATCATTGCACAGTCACTTAATAGGGGGTATATTTGTTGATCACGGAAGAGTGTAATTATTGCTTATAGGCTAGTTATCCAATCAATGGGTGTGTCTGTTGGCAGCCATTGTGTAATGGGAGTGATCAGTTTCATCAACTAATCCATGCTGTATTAAAAGTTAGGTTATTCTTAGAACGTGTTTATTTTTATGTCCCTTCAGGTTCAATTTCGCTTAAGGCAAATTGTGGATGCTCCAGCTACTGAAAAAGAAGATTTACTAAAAGATTTAGAAGTGTTTGCCTTTCGAGGCATTCCAGAAGTGTGTGAAGTTAAACTTTTTAGAGAATCTCTTTCGCATCATGTAAGTTGGTCTTTTTATTTTTATAAGTACCACAACTAATTAAAGTGTTAATTTATTAATTTATAGCTCTTCCAAAGAGAATTTTAAAGGAGCCTTACGATGATTTTCCCCACCCAATCCAACACTAGTATGAAAACATGGGAAAAGTTAAATTTTATAAAACTAGATTTCCATCCATACAGAACTAACATAAATTTGTCGTATACTATTTATAAATCTGTAATTTAACTTTATACTCGGAGCATATTCATTAAAACTCTAATTGGACAGTGTTCCGATAACTCTGCTCCAATATTTTATCTCACTGCATGCACTTTGATAATATTTTCAGTTGAATTTACTTGAGTTGTTTATTTTGTGCTACTGCCAGCCAACCAGTGTTGAGTATCTTGGCTTTCTCTAGAAATAAGGGAGGGGCTTAGTGTGCTGACGTGCTTTCTCCTCCAATATTACTTGAGAAACCAAGCTGCTAAATAAATGTAACTATGTCTGGCTTGCGTTTTTTAGTTTAAGTTGCTGCTGTGTTAAGAAATAAACTTAGGATGGGAATTTGGTGGAAGGATAGGAGACCGACCACTTTGGTTGACATTATAATAGCCATTGAATTGATCTTTTTTTTTTTAATTCTGTCTACCCTCCTCGGTGGCGTAGTTGGCTAACACACTTGTCGTGTTGAGCTCGACTGCTGAGGACGGGGAGATCGAGGTTAGAATCTCGGTCGGGTGAACTGGGGGTGTTTTTTCCTAAATGGTTTTCCACTCTGCCTCCACGCAAATGCGGGTTCACTTCCTCTAATTCAACCTTCCCAATTCCTAATCCATTAGCGTAATTAGTACTTAAAGCGTATAACCCGAACGGGTAGTAAGACACGGTGCTAAATAAATATAAAATATATTTATCTGTCTATTTTGTTTTTGTTCAAAATTTAAAATATGTTTCTTACATGATTTAGTAAATAAGTTAGATTTCACCCAATTTTTTATATCGTAACTAAATTCCTGTTTCCCTTTCCCCACCGTGGTTCTATACCCTTACAACAAAGAGGAGTGCTCTACTGGAAAAGACTGAATGCGTGTTCTTTTAAATTAATAAACATTTTTTGTACTACTGCTGCTACTACTACTACTACTACTACTACTACTACTACCACCACCACCACCACCACCACCACCACCACCACTACACTTTGGATAATGGATTGAT
>CABFVZ010003061.1:0-51833 GCA_902151445.1 Timema monikensis
GTGTTATGAAGCTGGCTAGATGGCTAGAGCCAAAAAAAGTCCCCAATAAATTAACAATACTAAAATTTTGAACGCCTCCTACCGCCACAAAGTGGCAGAAATTTGAACTAAGATAACAATTCATAATGACTTAAAAGATGGGCAATATAATAATGGTTATAAAGTATGACATTTTACTAACAAGTTTCCTTTAAAATCTTTGCGATTTCCTTTGTAACACACAATAATGTTTGTTACCATTGTCATAAATTACAGGGTATTGTTGAACAAAATTGATTCATTTTGGAACCAAGGACATGTTTAACTAAACAATAATCACTGGCGAAGAGAAGCGAAAACAAACAAATGTCTAGCTGAGCGTGATCATTAGTGAGTGTAGAGAATGAGAATTTGTGGCGGGCCTCAATCAGATTAGGTGTGCGGCAAGCTTTATCTTACCAAATTGTTTATTTTATGATTTAGTCCTGAAAAACAATCACTACTTAAAATTCTTAGCAATGTCAGGCAATTTATGAATTTGGAATTAGTGGTTAGTATGTGTGCTTATAACTAATTGTAATGTCACCGTTATTAAATATATTTGATTGAGTGGTACTTTGTTTTTCCCAGGCTGGCCAATTGTTCTCCCATACTTCTTAGCCCTAGCTACAACAATGTTGCTTGTTCACCGAGCTGTGAGAGACGATATCCGCTGCAAACAGCGCTATGGGACAGCGTGGGACCGCTATTGTAGTCGAGTCAAGTATCGCATAGTACCTCATGTCTTCTAACTTACAGTCGACCCCTTTATGAGTGAAGTTCTCTGGCATCATTGGACAAATGTTAAAATAAATAAAAATAAATCATTCTATTTATATACACAAATTATCTTCCAGGATATGAATTTTAAATTTTGATTTTTTGGGTCAAATGAGTTTTAGTTATATGATTTAAATTAAATTGGTGCTTTTTGAATAGCAAAACCAAGCTAAGGGATCAATAGAAACGTTTATCAGAATTCTTTATAAATATTATTCTTTATTGTTTGCATGAATTGTAAAACATGTCTCATGCATAAAAATATATTTTAATTCATCCTAGTACTCGATCAGGTTCTGAACACTATGGATAGAAAAAAAAAAATTGCCTAAAGACGGTTTAGAAACACTGTACAGTGATGGTGAAGGATAGTTAATTTGGCTGCCCTCACTATCACTTATGTTAGATCACTGTACAGTGTTTCTACACTGTCTTGTTATACATCATACAACTATGAGTAATAATACAAAATAATTATAAGCTATAGGTTGAAAATTAACTGCCCTAATTTTCCAAAAGATTTTTAAAGTTTTAATGCAAATTATATATTGATCAATAAATTTAATAATTTGTGCGTTGTATTTGAAACTACCAAATAAAGCCTTGATTGGCGTTGAAAGGAGAACAAGAAGGAAATACTCTAAAAGCTCACATTCAAAACAATTTACATCAATTTTTGTTGAATGTTGATGTACCTCGAAAATTACTGCCATGTGTTTTAAATGTCAACTTTTGGGGGTTCCATTATTTTCTTTGTTTTACATTCAAATAGAGTTTTGTTTTAATTGACAACATTAGTGTCAGGAAACTAACAAATGTAATTTATTTTCCAAAGCTCATCCTTACAATAATAGTGCTCATGAAAAGTAGAAAGTCCCCAAATAACCAAAACTGATATTAAATTTTTAAATGGTTCTTTTCTGCTAACATTAAAGAGTTTCTCTAAAACTAAGCTAGTTTCAAATAAAGTAAGAGTGCAAAGTCAAATATGACATTGACAAATTCAAAGAAGCTTAAAAACACATTTAACTTTAAGTAGAGTTCATATGAAATGGCCAATAATTGTAAAGTAACATAATGTGGTATTTATAGGGTGCCATGTTGGTAGGAGATCAAATATTTTATATTCTGTTGTCAAATTGTTAACATTGAATTTCAACTGGGCCCAGGTAAATTAACTGTACAAAAATTTGTTTGGGGTAATTTGTGTTTGTCTCTATTTTTATCATTCATTGTATTAATGAAATGTATATATGCTATTTTTATATTGCAATCAATAATATATATGCTTAATAGACTTAAAAATTTATATTACATATTTTTTACTAATTTTATATTGAACCAAAGACATTAAACCATATTTAAAAAAGTTAAGGATGAATAATAGATATTTCAGTGTTTAATGTACAGCATAGAAAATATATTTTATTTGATCTCTTGTTTTTTAATATAGTTTTGTAATATTTTTATAAAATGAATAAATAAAAGTGTAATCAGATGTACTGGCACTTCACCTTGAGCCGAGAAAGTGGTTTCTCCAGCGATGGTATTTGGAAAATATTGTAATTTGGGACTCAAGTGCGTTGATGAATGCATTAGTGAAACCAGCACACTAGACGATAGCGTGTTTGTTCTCTTTGAGCATGTCTATGTCTAATGGGTTTCAAATGGGGCAATTCCCCACTTTGTTTACATTAGCTTTGGTCATGCACGGGATTGGTTGTGGGTGCTAAGCTCGATTTCAGCCATATGTCCACATTTCCATATTAATATTAATTCATGGATGACTCATATAAGTAGGTAGGTTTCAATCCCCTATTAATAAGTATTATTATTGTATTACAATAAGACATTAACCTTTTATTTTATAGTTTGTGTTTACATATAGAAAAATAAGATTCATGACAAAAGGAAATTTCAACATATTTCCTTTGTTTACATTTTACAAATTTTATTTGAAGATTGACATTTTTTAAATAATATTATTACTAAACAATAATATTTGTGCCATCACTTAAAAATAAATCATAGTTTAAATAAGTGCCTACAACCATGACAACTATTTTTTATAGTTTTGATTAAGTTTTAAAATAATTATTGTACTTTTAGGATTGAAAATAAAAATTGCATGACTTTTTAGTGTGTAAGAAATTCAGTGGATATTTAGAGTATTTGTCCCCGTGTTATTACGAAATTGTATATTTATATTTTAGTGCAGTAGCTGGAGTCCTGTATTCTCAAGTTAAGCCAACCTCAATAAAGTTACATCACTTCCGTTTTAAACATTACTACTATTCTTAGAATAATTATTAATAAATTAACTTTCTTGTGATATGTAACACCCCGTTAAAAATAACTCATTCGGCACTAAAACAAAGGTGATAGGTCTTGTTTGTCATCTGTTAACATGACAATTTAAAAAACACCTGAAATATTTAATGCTGGTAGCTGCTAACAGGGGCAAGAGCCCACTAGCATTAAAAATACTTATATATATTTCTATCTTTCTTTAAACTATTTTGGAAAGGCTGAAAAAATAACTTTTTCTGATGCTTGATTTGGTAAACAATTGTGGTTAACTGTGAGTGAAGAAAAACAGAGCATATTTTGTTTTATTGTTTATTATTTGGTGGTCGGGGGTTGTGGACAGCAGTAGGCCGAGAGATTCTTAGAGAATTAAAAAACATCATTTTACATACACAATAAACAGGTGTCAAAAAATAGGCGTGTATTAGGCAGATTAATAGAATTATTATATTGCATGTCGGGATATTTGCCCAAATTACAAAGAAATTGTGTTTACTTAGAAAAAACCTTTAATATTTAATATTTAGTACCGCGTCTTACTACCCGTTCGGGTTATACACTTTAAGTACTAATTACGCTAATGGATTAGGAATTGGGAAGGTTGAATTAGAGGAAGTGAACCCGCATTTGTGTGGAGGGAGAGTGGAAAACCATTTAGGAAAAACCACCCCCAGTTCACCCGACCGAGATTCGAACCTCGATCTCCCCGTCCTCAGCAGTCGAACTCAACATGACAAGCGCGTTAGCCAACTACGCCACCGAGGCAGGTAGAAAAAAACCTTAAATTCATGTTATCACAAGTACAAATTTTGCATGTCCTTACTTATAACTTATTATAGCAATGTTTATTTATTTCTAACAAAATATTACTTATGGCTTAGGCAGCAAACATAATTTAGAATGTGATTTTCAAAACTTAGACAGTATCTCTAGATCGCAATGAATCTATTGGGTTCATATGAAACTAAAAAAAAAAATGATAATTTCAAAATGTTTAAAATAATATTTGTTAATTACTGTTGGGGATTGCCCCGGGGCCTCCACAGCTGAGAATCCAGCCCTGGTGATTTGGGAGGGATTGAACCTAGACCTTGATAAAAACACTTATCAAACCTGTTTATTTATAAATTCACAAATATCACACCATCCTTTCACTTTCTTTTACTTTAGCTGAGTTTTATACAGAATAGGTTACTTTTATTGGAGAATCTCTGAACTAAATTAGGATATCAAATTCACTAATAATTTTATAATAATGGAAATTGATATTAATAAACTTAAAAAGTTTAAATTTAATGGAAAAAAACCCACCTAAGAAAAGAGAAATAATATGGGAAGAATCCAATTCACAAAGTTAAAATGTTAAAAAAATAATTCTTGTCATCCATTCATACATTCAGTTAAGTGTTTTGGGGTTTGGTTGTAAGGAACACCAATGAGCAGTATGTTAACAGCTGACACTGTGGTACGAGCAACAGAGGTTTGGTTTATCTTGATAATATAGCATCACACTTCAACTGTACAAGATTCAGAGTGTCTCTGACCCTGGGTGTCTTGTCAGAGTGACATTAGCCTTGTGTGTTTTCTTGCGATTACTTGTAGGGTGATATTGTTTGAGGAAAAAAAGATATTATATCCACTACTATTTCATATGTATTTTTCTTGTTCACATTTTAATGGAGTTTCTTTTTTGATTTTGGTTTGCTATTTGGTTTATCTTTTGTGTGTATGTAATATGATGAGCTTATTGCATATTGATTACAGGTGATGTATGTGTGTATATATTATTAGGGGTCTGCGAGCTGGGTTTTTTTTCATTCGAGTTTGAGTATAGGCCTATTCATAATTTTAAAATGTTTAAAATCATATTAAAACACATGTTCTTAAAATATGAATAACATTCATTTTTATAAAGAGTAAATACTTTTGAAAAAAAAAGGTTAAACAACAGGAATATTGTTTTTTAATTAGAAATAACACTTAAAAAACACAATTTAAAAATTATTTAAACACTCATGTCTTAAAAGACATTTAAATTATACTAACATTTATAAAAAAGTGAATAGAATGGATAATTACATGATGGCTTGTAAATGTATAACAAGACAGTGTAGCAACACTGTACAGTGATAGTGAAGGAAGGTCAGGTCTAGATAGGAACAAACACTTCTATCTTCATTTCTTACATTTCCATTGCTCTATGCACTTTGTATGGGCTCTTGTTAGACATTATTTTATTGATAAATTTACTTCAATTTAATTTTTAATGCTTATAAAAGTTGATGCTCATACTTTAAAATTAAAAATAATATTTCTAGCAAACAATATAAAATAGTATGCTTTTTTTAAATATAAATGTGGTATTTTTGGTAAAATATGTATTGCAATAAATAAGATCAACTTAGATTTTAAACAGGTTAACCAACATAATCCTATAACTAAATAGTAACTAAACTGAGCTAGTTTTGCAGTTAAATATATTATTTAATACAAGTTTTAAATATCTTAAGTCTGAAAACATTTAATATAATATATTTTTGCTATTGCATTTTTAATTTAACATAATTATTATTTTAGGAAGGGACCAGGTAAAAATAGAAAAAGAATCAGTAGTAATCTACCTAGCTCATTTTATTTTCATTGCTTTGTCATGGCAACACAAGTAAACAACTTCAATCGAGTATTATTCAAAATGGACAATATTCCGGTCAAAAGTGCTTTTAAAGCTCTATTATGTTATTAATGTGAAAATTGTTATTAATTTTTAACAATTTGTTAAGTAACCAAATGATTTATAATTGGAAATGCTGATATTATCTCAATTAAATATACTCTGGTTACTATTGTGTTTTAAAAATTTATTATTAAGTACATCAAGTGGAAGCTCGAAAATGATGAGCTTACAAAACTTTCTATCTCGAGCTTGTTGCTTAAGATTGAGATCAAAATATGAATACTCGCAGAGCCCTAATATATAGTGATGTGTGATAGCTTTAGATTTACTCAAGAACTTTATACTGTGCTGTCCATTGTTCAACAAGTTGAGAGGCAAATCGTGCCGTAGCACAACTGATCCAGTAGGCAATAAAATGTTTGTTATAGCTGTGGAAGTGGTCAGATGTATCGGATTCACTTTTATTCAGCTTAGCTCTTTTATATCAAGTTTAATTTATTTTGAATCACTATTTATGACGTTAATTTACTATGTATTTAATTTCATACTAAAATAAAAAACACTTTCATATCAAAAATATGAATATGAAAACTAAAAAGGAAAAGCATTTTTGTAAAATTCAAGTTGTTCGTTTAAAGTTAATCTGATATGACTGACTGCTGACCCTTGAAAACGTACATTTTAAGTTGATTATTATGTATTTAATATAAATCTGATATGTATTTTACACGTGTAACATAATTTGTATCCTTCTCCACTCCTTAGCAATGTGTGTTATATCTATCTATAGACTGTGGTTTCACATAGTCCTGCGTGTTACTCTCACAATAGACTAGACTGCTGATGACAGAAAGATCGAGGTTTGATTACATGCAAATGTAGGTACAAATTATTCAAATACTGCTTTCCTTATACTTAACACAGGCTAAGACACGAGAAAAGGCCTGTGGTTTGGCAGTTTTTATGGTAAAACCTTTTTTTGAACAAAATAAGAGATATTGCTCCAGTACAAACATAGAGTTTAATTTTCTTCAAATGTTGATATCAACAATTGTTGAATATCTGTAATGGCATTATATAAGAAAGTGTGCTAGTTTTGTGTTTAACTAGTCTACCGAGGACAGGGAGATCCCGGTTCTAATCTTGCTTGGGTTAGCTGCGGGTGGTTTTTTTAGAAATGATTTTCCACTCTCCTACGCAATTGTGGTCTCACTTTCTCTATATTCAACCTTCCCAATTCCTAACCCATTAGCATAACTAGTACACAAGTGTACAGCCCAAACAGGTAGTAAGATGCGCTGCTAAGTATTATTATTTTTAAATGAAGAGATAAAGTTGTCATTAAATTGTAGAACACCCTTGAAAGCTATCAAGAAATGTTGAGGCTATCATGTGAAGAAAATTAAATTCTATGTTTGTATTGGAGTTATATTTTATTTATATTTACCAGAAAACTGCAAAAACACTTAATTCTCCTCCCATCACACCTTACGTCTCCTAACAGGCAGTAAGATATTAGTTAAATTCATTTTAATTGTTGTAAGGAGAAGTAAGAATGAGAATTATAAGGAACATACTTGGTAGAATTACAATTGGTTAATTAGTCAATTAACATACAAGTAATGAAAAAGAAAAAAGGGGATGTTGTTAAAACATAAAAAGTATATGCTAGGTCAATTAAAATGAATTGATGTAAGTAATCAATAATTAATTATTCAAGGCTAAAAACTGATGTCAGGGATTTAATCACGTGTAAATACATAAATTATTCACCTAAGTGTCACCTGGAAATTGATCAAGAGCAATTTCTATTTAAAAGATGGAAACCAATAGGTGAACAAAATTCAATTAAACAAGTTAAATTCTTATAAAAAAAATTGAGAAATTTATCAAAAACAGAAGTTGTAAATAGTTAAACCGAACAAGTGTGTTGTTACATGAGATCAATGTAATAAAATCTAGAGACAGTCAACAAGGGCAACTCTGCATTTGACTTGTACCATGCGTCTGTTGATCACCCTCCTTCGAAGGTCCTGTCTAAACTTGTTGAACTGTTTATCTTCATGTTTGTAAAGAGAATCTTTTGTTTCCCCCTTTACAAAAGGATCTTGACAAACACACAAAGACCAAAGAAGCTACACATATTCATACCAAATCTTCTGTTTAAAAAATAAGACGACTTAAAACTTAACTTCATTCATATATAGCAAGAAAAATTTTACAGATCGCTTCAACAGTATAGTGGCAAGAAAGAGAAACTACAGATCTGAAAAATAGGATGAAAATGTCGGTCATCACGCCA
Organism: Timema monikensis; assembly: GCA_902151445.1. NCBI lineage: Eukaryota > Metazoa > Arthropoda > Insecta > Phasmatodea > Timematidae > Timema > Timema monikensis. Next base: position 8,082 of record CABFVZ010003061.1, read on the forward strand.
GGCGGAACAAATATAACAATCCCATTGAAAAAGCAACAAATGAATGATAATGAAAAGGGCACAGAAAATGTTTTAAGCCCTTGTCAAAAGCGCAAATACAAATCGACGGAAAATGAGCTATTTAATTTTATTCCTAGTTGGATTGGTGGTTATTTTAACTAGTTCTAATATTTACACAACATATCAAGCTAAACCTATCTTCCCAAAAATAACCTTAAGAAAACATGAAGTAACTATGTAATATTAAATAGGCCTAGCTCATATAGTACTATCTTTTATCCACAACTAAACAGTTTTTAAGTACTACTTACTGTCATGTATTTATAGATAGTATACTCGTTTGAAATGTTTGTGTTAACGTGCCGCGAATTTTGCCCACAGTGGAGTTGCAGGCCAAGTGAAGTTGGAAGAGCCCTTTTCCTTGTTTATATTCAGACAAGGCTTCTAGAATCTTCACATTCCACGAAACCCCAACATTATTTTGTCAGCTTTTAGAAATGAGACAAAAAAAATAACCGCACTAGAACAATTATCTAGGAATGACTTCTTGTTCATAAAATACTCAAAAGATTTCTATTTGCCACAAGGAAACAAACGCTTTAGGAGGGATGGAAGAGCCCGAAAACATTTCTCCAGTACAAACACGTAGATACCAAGAGTTACCGAATATCTGTCATGAGCATGGCGGCATTATCTAACAAACTTTTTAAATTGAGAGAAAAGGTTGTCATTAAATTCCAGGACAACATCGTGTGAAGAATATTAAACTCTATGTTTGTACTGGAGCAATATTTTATTTATTCTGCCCAAAAAAATGTTTTGCTATAAAAAGTGCAAAAAGACTGGCCTTTCATCCAATTGGTAGCCATAGATCCCTCAAAGCTGAATGCTGGTGTGTATTGTGAGACATTGCTTTCCCACAGGTCTGAACATTCCAAATGTTAATTGCTCACCTTGGAGGCTACACATGACTGAGCTCGTACTCAATACGAGAAATAGCCCAATTCAAGTGGGAACAGTGTTGAAAAGTAAGTTAGGCATGTAGGATATCTTTTGCCACACTATGACCCAAACCTACAGGCGCCTCAGAAACATAATTTAAAATGTTATTTGCTTATTACTGAAGGCAATTATATTAAATGTTATGTGTTGAAAGGAAGAATTCTATGATCATAAGCATGTAAGTACAGAAGAGAGACTATTTTACGAGGAGAAGCATGGATCTGTCCGTTTACCATTGTTATTCAAACCAAGCAGCAAAATAAACTACTGCTTGCAAATAGCATTAGGTAACACAATTGAAACAAGAATAGACAAATTATTAGAAAATGTTCAACAGCAGAACATTTAGGGAAGTTAATTTCTGTTTTTTTATTTGTTTGTTACTATAATCGTTAATTCTTAATGAATAATGTGTTGGTGAAAACTCGGGGGCCGTGAAGATATTTTATGATATTTAGAGGAATGCGAGTAATAAAATGTTAAGAACCAATGCTATAAGCTACTTCATAGTGTAATCTGACAAGGTAAGAGTCAAGTAACTGGAAATTACCTGTCACTCATGCCGCATGTCTTAGTTTACCAATCAACATGAAATACCTGGGTTTAGGTCCTGTGATCAGGTTTCATTTTTCAACAAGTCATATTTACAGGTGTCTGACAACTTAGCTCAGTCTGTCTAATGAGCTTAGGGTTTACCCTTTCACAGGTCGGGGACTGGATGTTGTGTCTGTCCTTGTCTTGAAATAGATTATAAAACATACAAAACTACGGCAGGTCTAGCAAGCCAGTAGTGGAGAATATATGGCTCCAAAACTGACCACAAGCTGGAAACGGTTGTGGATGTAATATATACAGGATGGGCCCGGAACTATTTGATGATTTGTAGTAACATGAAAAGTAAATATTCGCTAGCTAAATAAAAGCACCTTATTGAATATAATGTCACTCAGGTGAACTCAATGGGCGTCAGACAAACCTCAGCATACATCGGCCAATTGTTTCTGACCCGGTCTGTACAATGTATTATTATGATACACCAACTACTTTGAGATAAAATTAACAACAATGCATCTAGAGTCAATATTTGTTTTATTATCCTAATGATTACATGTGTAGCTAATGCAGAAAACCTGTACAACAAAGAAATACTTCACAACCAATATTTGATTATACTGCCAAGACCTCACGAGCCCTTTCTGTTGCAATTTAAATTATGTTCTATTTGGCAACAATGCTAGTACAGTGCTTTCAAGAAATCAAACCTTTTTGAATAAACTAAATATGCCGTTATTTACATACTTTACAATATTTTGTTTATGAATAGACCCGAGGCTTGAACCAGTCACAAGTGCATTAGACCTAGGCTAGCTTCTTCAAATAGTAAATAATGTTAGATTGTTGTAGAGTTTATAGTAAGCATGTTCCATTTCAATAATAAAGCTGAATCCACTTTTAACAAAAAAAAACCTCACATTATAAATTCTATAAACTGAATGCTTACAACTTTTCACACTAAAACAATATTTGAGAAGAGGCTGCTGAGTTCAAATTTTACCAACTTTTTGACCTCTTACTGTAAATTTATATTTTAAATTTTGCAGGAATATATTTTAACTTTGGTTTATATTTATGAGTGCTAAAAAATTTAAAAACCTTGCAAGAAGCGTCATTTTATGACCGTGACCTTTGGCATGTGCCTGCACTGGTGAACAAACAGTTTAAAGGAATCCCCATACCAACGCGGTGGCGGTCAGATGTAACCTGTGTTATCTAATGGACATGCGTGCAGCATGTCGAGTAACTCGAGAGTGACCAGCCCAGAAGAGCTAGGAAGCTGAAGTTTTGCAGGCAGGTATCCCCTAACTCAAATATATATAATATATATAGAAGCCCCTAAGTGACCAAGAAAGTTCAAACTTTATACAATAAAAATAGAGATTACAGGACAAAGACTGATTTTATTTTGTCTGATTGACATTTAATGATATAAAAGAACATGGTGAGGAGTTTGTGTTTATCATCTTATACTAGTAAATTTAGATGAAGATACCTCAGTTCCAAGATTACATGAAATGGCCTTAAAACAAAGTCTTTGTTGGCTCTTGTCTGTGAACTGACCGCGCTGGTGTGTGGACACCTTAAGAGACAACATAATAGTGTAGTGAAGTGAGGTGAATTGTGTTATTTCATGTTGGCTCTTAGTGATAGCAAAATGTTGATGTGGAAAACGGTTATAATTTTAATATTGTCAGTGAGAGACAAAAACAATTTAGTCTTAGATGATGGTAAACATGTAAACTGTCTGCTCCAATGGTCAATTCACACTACACAACGTATATTCAAATCATCATGACGAGTTGTCAACAGACTAAATTGAATGGCACAAAAGTGTACCATTAATGCACATTTTTATCTACATTACAGTATAATGAGACCACAATTAATACTGTTTGCAACCAAACAAATAGTAGAGATTACAGGGGTGTTAAACTATAACCTTTAAAGGGAATCAATTCTAGAGAACATGTATCATGTAGGGGTTTCAAAACTTGAGGACATTTGCACTCTTCCAACATAGTTGAAAATTTTCAAAAGAAGTAAACTAGTAAAAATATTTTCCATAAAAAATCCAGGAAAGAGTGCAGTACATGAGATAATAGAGAGATGGGAGGAGCAGATAATAGAAAGTGTGTAAGTGAGAGGAGAAGAAATTAAAGGAGGAAGGAGAGAGGAAGATGACACTAAATTGACCTGGCTACAGGCTGGAAACATGTGATGATGATGATGATGATGATAAATAGATCTATAACACTTAAACAAAACACAATTTTAAAAGAGCAACACTCAAATAAAAATATAAAAGAAACAATAAATAAAATAGTTTCAACACGCCTTCATTAAATACATTGAAATTACATTAACAATAATTACAGGAATAGATTATAAAATTGACATTTTAATGAGCTAATATTTCCTAAACATAAGACTCTGTAATATTAATTATGCTATGAGAAAACATAAAAATCACAAATATTCATAAATTTGAAATGTGTCGTGTTTCGTTTGTTAGTTACTAATCCAATAATCGCATATGATCACTTCTTCTAGCCACAGTTGTACATGCGCCTTATATAAGCTTTCAATAGAAATTATCTCATTACAAGATTAATCCAAGTTCAATATTGATAGTTATAAAAAAGTATGTTTATACTTTAAAATGAAAAAATTTGATAGTTATCATAATAATTCTAGGAGACAATATGAAGTAGTAAATGATTTTTTCTTTTAATTTAAATGTGGTAAGTTTGGTAAAATATTTATTGAAAGTTGATCAACAATGATTTTGAACAGGCAAACCAACATATTTCTTTAACTAAATAGTAACTAATGCGTCTGAAAATCAATATATATTTTCAATTTTAAATGTTTAATTTAACTGAAATTATAATTTTAAAAGAGACAATGTAAAAATAGTATTTTCATTGCCTTGTCATAGCAATGCACCTACAAACAGAGATAGTTATAAGTGAAACTGCTGATATCGAAATTATATAACTTATACTTACCATTGTGTTTTAAAAATTAATTTCAATAGGAAGATTGAAACAAAGCTTTAATGACAAGGAAGTTGTAAATGTGAGTACATCCTCACCATCTCACCCTTACTACCCATCTCACCAAGGCGAGGATGTAGGGAACACAACTTAAAGGACATATTTTTGCAACGTTTATGGCAAAACCTTTTTTCGACCAAAATTAATAAAATATTCTTCCAGTTCCAACATAAAGTTTGATTTTGTTCAAATTGTGATATCAACAGTTGTTGGAATATCTGTCAAGAGCGTAGAAGAAGATTTTGTTAAATTCCAGGACACCGTTGACAGATATCCAACAACTGTTGATACCACTATTCACCCCATCTTAAGCCAGAGGTCTTGGTCTTTAGCTTGTATAAGCTAAATAAAGTTTCTTAGCAAACCATTTCAAAGAATTTAGTTAAAAGTGGTTTCGGCAATATAGTTATAAAACTGACTGTGACATTTGAATGGTAAATGTAATCCATAATACATACACAATTATCATCAAAACATAATAAAAAAGTGAGACACTACATTCATTCAGAATGGATTCCATTTCATGTAAAATGGGAAAAATGGAAAACATGTCCAATTAAATAATGTAATAAAGATAGCAGGGGTGTACAAGGCTACAGACAGCTAAAATACTCAATGGTCAATTATTGGCATTTTGAGCTGTTTAAGATTAATATGCATATGAAAAAATCTGAAGTAAAGTCAACTCTCGATCACTCGTACTAAAGGGGGCAGGCGGGGATCTGAAGTATGTCTTATCAAGGGCAAATAAAGTTGTGCCTAAAGAATGAAAACTGATACTTTATGTAAAGGAATATTATACTTTAATGTGATGAGGTAAACAATACATATCAGATCAGACGAATAACACAGTTAGGAAAGATTGCAAATTATCTATATACAGTACTGTATGGGGGGAGGGGGGGGGNTGTTACTACATACGATTTTATTTTTGGAAAATTGTGTCAGAATTATCCTAAAGTCCTAGATATCGAGGGCTGAGTTATCGATAGTTGACTGTAATTGAATTCTAAGTTGTGATATTAACTGGGTTAATCAGAATAAAACAAAACATTACTAAAAAAATTGTGCAATAAAATGTTTTCCAACTAATTTTAGGGCATAAAGATATAAGAATAACAACCATTTAATATTCTTTTAAAGCATAAAACAACTAACAAAAAATATTCAAACTCCTATTTGGCTTCGAAAGTATTTCATTTATTTAGTTCAAGTTAAGAAGTGAGCTTTCCTCAACCCTAGCAAATAGTTTAAAGTTATTTTATAAAATCAAGTTTTAAATGCAAACAATGAGTTTTTAGTAAATATATTTGAAATAGAAAATAAGTTTGCAAATAAATCAAATGTCAGTTCTACGTTCAGTTTAAATGGTGTTGAACTTAAGTGTCACCGTAGTAACATTTGATACAAGCAGACATCACTCAATAAATATACATACTTACATAAGAGTAAGAAATAGAATAGTTCTGATTTTATAAATTATAATTTTATGGAGATTTAAATTCAAATTTTATATTACAACCCAACCATTTTTATCCATTCCAAAATTTTCACTTCAACAATATTGATTTAAATTTCTAAATATATAGCTTGATGTGAAATTGGATCTAGGAACTAGAAATAAACATTTTTTTTAAACTTTATAAATAATTAATGTAAGATATGTTTAAAATAGAAAACTAATAACACACAAACAATATAAGACTTAATTCTAGCATAGCTTGAGTCTTTTTCTAATATTTGTTGTAATACTTTTCTTACAATGGCAACACAACTTGAGGTAACCGACACAAACTGAGTCGATTGAATTAAGTGGTGCCAGAATGTTTTCAACCAAAGTGACATTACAGCGGAACCTCATTGATCCGAGTGTTTAATTTATCTGGACTGAAATTTCACATGTTTTTTTTTGTAAAAATGTTTATGGGGCGAATAATTTACAATGATGGTGGCAATGGTATGATGACAAATGAGGAAATAATCATGATTGTCTACAAATAATGTCGACAGTGATGGTGGCAATGGTATGATGACAAATGAGGAAATAATCATGATTGTCTACAAATAATGTCGACAATGATGGTGGCAATGGTATGATGACAAATGAGGAAATAATCATGATTGTCTACAAATAATGTCGACAGTGATGGTGAATCCGATAATGAGGCAGGTGCACGACCGGTAGAGCTGATGCGTCATGCAGAAGCTACGACCCGGCTAGACAAAGCGATGGCTTATTTGGAACACCAATCGAAAAAACCACCAGCCAAACTTATAGCGGTGAAACGTTTGCATGATCGTCCCATTCGTAGACGCCACTCAAAATTGGCACAACAAAACTTGCTCATTTTATGATTTGAGTGAATAGGGGTTGTAATATGATTTGAGTGAATAGGGGTTGTAATATGATTTGAGTGAATAGGGGTTGTAATATGTTTCAAGTGTTTTAGAATAAATGCTTGAGTTGTAATAGTATATGTTGTTTAATGCATTTTTTCATACAATTTCAAAATTATCTGGATGTTTGTTAATTCGGATGCCACCCAATCCCAGTTGAGTCGGATAAACAAGGTTCCACAGTATGCCCATGTTAAGTTAGTTTTGAATAAAAAAACATATGTATAAGCAAACATATCTTGGCAAAATGCAGAAATATATTTTATATCTTTTATTTCATTCTGATCTTTATTGCTCTTTTTACTTTCTCATATAAAGACAAAATACTGAAATCATCAAAAATGTTGACCTCGAGATTATTTTTATATACTACCAAACCCCAGAAAAATTGATTTTACAACTCTGTCCCTGGGCAAGGATCTGAAACGGTTTATGACTTTTGTTCAAAGTGGATATTTGTATTTTATAGGGCTTTACCTCAATAACCTTTTTTTACCCTAGCCTATAATAAATACTGCAGATTAAGGGTGGGTTTGAGTAGCTGGCACTCTTAATAGTAGGGTAGTTATGCCAATTTATGATCAAGAGGACCTTGCAGCTCCCTCATACTCACCTAAATGTTGAACGTTTTTAATAGTTTTGATTATTTTTTTGCAAATGAGACTGTTAAAATATGATATTTAAGATGACCTGATAAAAAATGACATATTAAAACAATTAAAAACACATTCGATGTGCAAATTTGAGTTTGTCTTTCTAGTTTATGTAAATTAGCACTGGCCATTTGCAGAAGGTACCATAAATATAAGAGAGTGTTAAATGTAATTATGTTGCTGTGCGATGTCGGGTGGCAAACACGCGACCTACATCCGACAAATGCAGTCTGGCTGGCGTCGGTTGCTCTCCCGATGTAACCGCCGGGTGCTTGTGTCACCATATTGGATCCCTGATCCGATACGTTCTGGATCCAGTTCACCTGGTCACACATGAAACACAGGTCAGTTCAGTGAAATTACACTAACCATGGTGTCTACTCAACTTAACCTGTGGAATTCTCGATTTCCCCTGATAATTTCCTGAAACTCCCGAAACAAAAGTATGTCATACCCTTCTGTCACCCCCCCCTCCCCTTCCACACACACACACACACACACACACACACACACACANTGACAAATGAGGAAATAATCATGATTGTCTACAAATAATGTCGACAATGATGGTGGCAATGGTATGATGACAAATGAGGAAATAATCATGATTGTCTACAAATAATGTCGACAGTGATGGTGAATCCGATAATGAGGCAGGTGCACGACCGGTAGAGCTGATGCGTCATGCAGAAGCTACGACCCGGCTAGACAAAGCGATGGCTTATTTGGAACACCAATCGAAAAAACCACCAGCCAAACTTATAGCGGTGAAACGTTTGCATGATCGTCCCATTCGTAGACGCCACTCAAAATTGGCACAACAAAACTTGCTCATTTTATGATTTGAGTGAATAGGGGTTGTAATATGATTTGAGTGAATAGGGGTTGTAATATGATTTGAGTGAATAGGGGTTGTAATATGTTTCAAGTGTTTTAGAATAAATGCTTGAGTTGTAATAGTATATGTTGTTTAATGCATTTTTTCATACAATTTCAAAATTATCTGGATGTTTGTTAATTCGGATGCCACCCAATCCCAGTTGAGTCGGATAAACAAGGTTCCACAGTATGCCCATGTTAAGTTAGTTTTGAATAAAAAAACATATGTATAAGCAAACATATCTTGGCAAAATGCAGAAATATATTTTATATCTTTTATTTCATTCTGATCTTTATTGCTCTTTTTACTTTCTCATATAAAGACAAAATACTGAAATCATCAAAAATGTTGACCTCGAGATTATTTTTATATACTACCAAACCCCAGAAAAATTGATTTTACAACTCTGTCCCTGGGCAAGGATCTGAAACGGTTTATGACTTTTGTTCAAAGTGGATATTTGTATTTTATAGGGCTTTACCTCAATAACCTTTTTTTACCCTAGCCTATAATAAATACTGCAGATTAAGGGTGGGTTTGAGTAGCTGGCACTCTTAATAGTAGGGTAGTTATGCCAATTTATGATCAAGAGGACCTTGCAGCTCCCTCATACTCACCTAAATGTTGAACGTTTTTAATAGTTTTGATTATTTTTTTGCAAATGAGACTGTTAAAATATGATATTTAAGATGACCTGATAAAAAATGACATATTAAAACAATTAAAAACACATTCGATGTGCAAATTTGAGTTTGTCTTTCTAGTTTATGTAAATTAGCACTGGCCATTTGCAGAAGGTACCATAAATATAAGAGAGTGTTAAATGTAATTATGTTGCTGTGCGATGTCGGGTGGCAAACACGCGACCTACATCCGACAAATGCAGTCTGGCTGGCGTCGGTTGCTCTCCCGATGTAACCGCCGGGTGCTTGTGTCACCATATTGGATCCCTGATCCGATACGTTCTGGATCCAGTTCACCTGGTCACACATGAAACACAGGTCAGTTCAGTGAAATTACACTAACCATGGTGTCTACTCAACTTAACCTGTGGAATTCTCGATTTCCCCTGATAATTTCCTGAAACTCCCGAAACAAAAGTATGTCATACCCTTCTGTCACCCCCCCCTCCCCTTCCACACACACACACACACACACACACACACACACACATATATTTTTAAAATTTTGATGAGTAATAAAAATAATAATAAGTTTTAAAATTTAAAAATCTTTTTGTTAATTTATATTTACATAGTCTACTAGAAATTATAACATACTGTAACAAGATTAGTGCTTAACATTGGGACCAGCGTGCTCTCGTTGTTTACCCCGGCTGCGCTCCTTGTTCTCTTTGTCTCCCTCCTTGTCTAGCAGGTAGGTAGTGACCTTCTCACTTGACTGGGGGGATTAGAGGGGCCAATTTCTAATTCACCAAATTCCTGACTTATTCTCTTTTTTTCCCCTGACCACTTCGAATTCCCGGCTAGTTCTAGTTTCCCCGAATGAGAGACACCCTTACTAACACAGATGAATGTTTTAGCTGATTTAAAAAAATGTCATTGAAACAATATTAGATGTTTGATGATGGTATGCAAAATCTACATTTCAAATTAATTAAAGTTTGTAGCAATTGTTTTTGTCAACGCAGAAGTTACAACTGAACTATACAATTAAAGTTATAATTACAGAATAGAACATTGGGAAAAGTTAATTCCACCATGATATTTAGTACTTTTCAGCGAAAGCAAACTGCAGATTTCGCTTGTTTTTGGAAAACTTATCTATAGCCAATTCTTCCAAATTCAGCTTTTTTTCTCTTGTCTCTGTGAACACTTAATAAGCACCAGCTTGAAAGACGCTCTTGACTCATTGTGCTCCTCAGCCATGTCTTCACTCGTCTGAGGGTGCTAAATTACTTGGCGGGATTGTCATGTAGTTCAGTAGAGCCTCTTAACTGAAGGAAAGAATGCAGTTTCTGAGAGGAGATCACTTAGCTTAACTTTTTCACCTTTGTCCTCGTTTTTTCAAAAATAAAACCAGGTTATAGCTTCCGCTTCTAGATTTTCGATATCATATAACTGAGACAGTTCCATCATAGCTTTGACAAAAATATATTTTTTCATATTTTTCATTAAGTTGGGATGAATTAAAATTGCTTTGGATGGCATTTCATTGAGATCTGTAAATCTTAATTCGAGCGACATAATTAAAGAGTCTAAATAAGGAATAAAAAGAGCTGCTCTGTAGTAAGCAAGGAGTGACCGCAAGAATGTTTGAACGATGAGTTTGTTTTCTAGAAGTTCTAGGCATTTTGATGTCAATTTCCAGAAAATCACATGTATCTCTTACTTCCATGAAAATTTCAGCAAATTCTTCTTCTGATTCCACTCTGTGCTTATGAAAAGCCTACAGAAGTTTCTTCTTTATGTGTCGATGTACAGAATGCAAGTCAAAATCTACAAACTGTAATTTGTTCACAACTGGCTCCAGATATGAAGAATACCTGGATATAATTTTGAGACACAAGATGAACACTGCAGATGATGGTGCACTGTCTAACTGGAAGGCTAATGAGCATGTCATTATCAATACTAAGATTACTAAGAGCTTTCTAGATGGTTACAAAATATTTAGAAAGATGTCTTATATACTTGTATTTTTCAGAACATCTTGTTTCACAAAGACGAGAAAAGTTTGGAACTTTTTTCTTTCCAAGAGTGCTCTCCCTAAAAAATATGATCACTTGCTTTATTGTTCCAATTGAGTTTCTGATTTCTGGCACATGATTGAGGTCAATGACCACCATGTTCAATCGATGGGATGCACAATGAAAATATACTGCTTTTGGATATTTCTCTCCGACCCTTTGTTGAACACCAGTAATCTTTACCAGGCATCGTGGAGCAACCGTCAAACCCTAAGCCAATAAGCTTAGTCATTTATAGTCCTAGCGTTTCCGTGAATTGTAATATAGCATTTGCTACACTCTCTGCATCTAATTTCTCAAGCTCGGCAAAACCTATGAATAGTACAACCAACATCAGCATCTTCTTTGATATATCTTATTCGAAGAGAGGTTTACTCTTAGCTGCTAATGTCAGCAGTTTCATCAGCCAGCAAAGAAAATGCTTCACATTCACTGACCTCTTTTACAATCGTTTCTTGGATTATAGCTCCACAAATGTTGATCAAAACATTTTGTACTCTGTGAGAAGTATATTTAGATTTTCCTTACATGCTCTTCAAGAATTTTATCTTCTGTGTCCATGCGTAAAAGAAGTAGGTCTTAAAAATTGCCACTTTGTAAGAGTTTTCCGCGAAGTGAAATATCATGAACAACACAAAATGTTATTGTTTGCAAAATATATTTAAGTTTGGTTCTGTTGAGCTGAATTAGTTCAGTTCTAGCTGAGTCCACAAGTTCAATTATATTTTTTCTTTTCATTTCCACAGAATCACAGAAGTTTTTGGCATCAGTCTCTGCTTATCGGTGCCATTGAGATTTGGCAGGTGCCCTTGCATCTTCAGGGAAATGTTTAAAGTCCTTTTGTCCTTTAAACATGAAGGCACCAAAACATATCTTTTCAAAATCGGTTTAAACAACACAATATATGCAAAGTCCACCTTTTAAAAAAGGAGAATATACCAACCAGGGATATGCGTCCAACCAACTTTTCTGAAATTGGCGTTTATCTTTATACCAAAATTGACTACATCGTTCTGTGTCAATCCCTCGAAAATCATATGGTGGACACGAATGATGTAAAAAAAAAAACTTCATAAAACTTTTGCTAGAAAATGGATGCTTATAACTGAACATCCAAAATTCAAGCAATACCGGAAAAATCTAATTTTGAAAAATATTGAATACATTTATTTTAACAAGCCTTTGAATAGAACTAAACGTGACCAATTGCTTTCTACAAAGTTCAAAAGTCAAAGTTATGAAATCAAGTGATGTTAAAACTGACTTTGAAGTTCTAATGAAGGCAGCCAAAATTTTAAGAAAAGATATTCAGCAGTCAGAAGAATGAAGATTCACTGGATCATTTACTGGTTACACTTCACGTCCTTTGCTTTATGCATTCTAGAAGCATGCAAATAAAAGAACTGGGGTAATTCAAAGTGACAGAAGAATGTCACATATAAATTGCAATGCCAACATCTTAGCTCAACACTTTGTTCAGGCCTATAAAACCGATAGACAAGTATCTTACAAACCAAAGCAAGAGGAAAGTAATTTTTGGAACAACTGTGAAACTCCTTTATCAGTTGGATTGGCCCTGAACTTGCACAAAAATACACAATCTGGATAAGTGATTTCGGAACTTGCTGATCTGGGAATGACAATTACATGCTCAAAATTTCTCACTATAGAAGCCAGTATTGAAGAGGCTGTTAAAATTAAAATTAATTCTGTTGGAGGTCTATGCCTATCATCATGGTTAAACAGTAAACAATTTGTATGACTTGCATTAGATAACATTGATTTGTTGGAGGTGACAACTTGAGGTAACAACACACTGCATGGTACTGCACTTGTGTGCCAAACAAAAATGGACAAAATTGGTTTGGCTATACTATCTTGTGAATGACCGTCACCGAAGAAAGGACATTCCCCACCTAAGTTAAACAAAAATACCACTATATTAGAAACCACCTTGCATCGAAATATTGATGTGTTAGTGTTTTTATTTTTATTTGTCCTCTGCCATTTTACTAATATTCTATCATTTTATTTATTACCAATTATATTAGATTCCAGTATGAAAACAGATCTCGTATATGGCTTGTTGGTTATTTGCGATTTCCTGGCGATGAAGATAATTTAAAACAAAACTTTTCCCAGAATATGGGGCGCTTTTAACTCTCTGTTGACACCTTCACCACCTTAAACAAATGTGGCTTTAGTTCCTCCAATAATTAGATTACCTGTTATACCTGGGATTGATGAAAGATCGAGCAATAACAACAAATATATTAGTTCCTGAAAAGATAACATGCTGAGATCAGTTTTTATTTAGTCCTGGATAATTGCATGTAACATTTTGGGCACTATGTGCATCAGGGAGATATATTGAAGGGAGTGGAATAGCTAAAGCATGGGTAGAGGCTGGAATCTATTCACCTACAACAGGTAGCAACATTCTCAGCGGAAGACATCTGTACAGATCAGTTGAGGCTCGGATTGTAACCTTGTTGGCCATGTACCAGCTGTACTGTAATCAGTTTCTAGTGAATGAACCACAAGATAAAGATGACCTAGAGGAGTTGTTGTCATTGAAACAATTCTACTTGGAAGATATTAATTTCCCAATAGTTCAAAGCATAAGATTTAGACAAATTAGAAACCCTGGATATATTTACAGTTTATTATGACTTACATTAATCAATTTGAAACAATACTACAGTTCATTCAAGCAACAATGACAAGGAATTTTTCACTACATATGACATCTATTGAATCGCTAGTCAAATACTTTTTTGCTCATGACCACATTAACTATGCTCAGCTGCTTCCTTAATATATTTCAAAATGCAAGATTATGACACTTTTAAGGTAATAGATTAATTAAGCTCCTCGACGCCATTTTGTATTGTAAGTTAGATGCCATATTGGATTATTGTAAAGTTGCCAACCTATTTTAAGAAACAATTTGCAAGAAAAAACATAGCGGACCACACTAAATATGATACTTGTCTTTAAATAATACAGAACTTTAACACTTGTTTTCTCAAAATGCACTTTTTTCAACTTGCGGGTTCAAATGGCAACAGCTTTCTCATTATTGGTATATGTTTACAAATTTTAAGATGATGCATGTACCATGTGCAAGCTCTGCACAGAGGGAAGTTAAGATGATGCATGTACCATGTGCAAGCTCTGCACAGAGGGGAGTTAAGATGATGCATGTACCATGTGCATGCTCTGCACAGAGGGGAGTTAAGATGATGCATGTACCATGTGCATGCTCTGCACAGAGGGAAGTTAAGATGATGCATGTACCATGTGCATGCTCTGCACAGAGGGGAGTTAAGATGATGCATGTACCATGTGCATGCTCTGCACAGAGGGAAGTTAAGATGATGCATGTATCATGTGCACACACTGCACAGAGGGAAGTTAAGATGATGCATGTACCATGTGCATGCTCTGCACAGAGGGGAGTTAAGATGATGCATGTACCATGTGCATGCTCTGCACAGAGGGAAGTTAAGATGATGCATGTATCATGTGCACACACTGCACAGAGGGAAGTTAAGATGATGCATGTACCATGTGCATGCTCTGCACAGAGGGGAGTTAAGATGATGCATGTACCATGTGCATGCTCTGCACAGAGGGAAGTTAAGATGATGCATGTATCATGTGCACACACTGCACAGAGGGAAGTTAAGATGATGCATGTACCATGTGCATGCTCTGCACAGAGGGGAGTTAAGATGATGCATGTACCATGTGCATGCTCTGCACAGAGGGAAGTTAAGATGATGCATGTATCATGTGCACACACTGCACAGAGGGAAGTTAAGATGATGCATGTACCATGTGCATGCTCTGCACAGAGGGGAGTTAAGATGATGCATGTACCATGTGCATGCTCTGCACAGAGGGAAGTTAAGATGATGCATGTATCATGTGCACACACTGCACAGAGGGAAGTTAAGATGATGCATGTACCATGTGCATGCTCTGCACAGAGGGGAGTTAAGATGATGCATGTACCATGTGCATGCTCTGCACAGAGGGGAGTTAAGAAATTCAATCAATTTATTCAAAGGCAGTTAGGTTGCGATCAAACATTAAACAAATATATCTGAAAGCTCCATCGAGGATAGGGGAATTCAAGGTAAGTTATTACCACTTTACCTTTCTACAGCCGAAACCCCCCCCCCTCCCCCTGCCAGTCCTTACCCGTTTAAATATTCACTAATAAATTTTTTTGAAAGACATGCACATATGAAATTTTATGATAAGATTGATAACTGAAGATGAGGAAATGATTGAAAGCTTGGTTTAATGTAAAACTGTCAGAACAAGTGAATGATTGTGTATCTGGGCAGAATGTTCTGTAAAAATGATGGAACAATAGTTAGTGAATGCATTACAATTCCTGTAGTTGTTCCTGTCCTTCCTTCTCCCCCCGTACCATCGAGTCATCAGCAAACATCCCCTCCATAAATAGCAACGATAATATTTTTAATATTCATAACTTTCGGGCATATTTTTTATTCTTAGGTTATTTCTATGTGGTATTTTTAAGTGAATACTTCACTTATTTTTAGATGATAAACATTAAAATTCTAATTATTAATATAACTAATGTTCTAAATCCGGAAATAATGTCACAGTAAAAGATAAGTAAAGAAAAAATCAAATTGAGTCGTCCCTTCTCTTGATTAATCAATGTAAACAAACCTTGACAGCTCGATTTAGTCTGTCATCTCAATTTAAATAGACCTTGCTCAGCACAACATTTGCTGAGATAGTTGAGTTTATTAAACTAAAAAAATAGAAAAGTATGTTAGAGAAACCTGTTTCTATTTTGGCCAAAATAGTTTTGGAACATTTTAGGAATGCTTCTTCCACATTCTCTCCTGTCTTAGCACTCGTCTCCAAGAACATCAACTCTGAAAAAGAAGTTAAAGTTGTTACACAACAATTAGATATATTAATAAGCTAGAAGTTGGGAATGAACAAGAGCTTATTTTGTTTTGAATGGAGTGCTGAAATTAAATTAATATGCAAAAGACTAGATCAGATTAAAATTTAAAAAATGACTTAAATTCAACATTTAAAAGTAAATAACTCCATCAAGAGATATAATAACAACTCTATAAACACACATCACACTAAAATCATCTAAGCAGCACCTTAGCTCAGTTGGTACCTTGTCTGTCTACAGATCTATGGGCTCCCCTTTCAAATCCTGGCATGGCCGAGAAACTGATTGTTGGTGAGATATGGGTTACCCTTTCACAGTGAAGAATGGATATGAAATAAAGGCACCTTTTGTAATGTAATGAGCGTTCTCTAAGCCCGTGACTGGTCTCTACAAGAATGTGAGGTTTATAAACCTGTGCCAAGTTGATCCGATTCATAGCTCAGCTACAACCCATACATTGTTACCTGTCTTGTTGCTGCACAGCACAACCACCTGCTTCCAGACCTATATATCCTCTACACCATGTTACTTAGTGTGACGCTGCACAGCCACCTGCCTCCAGACCTACATATCCCCTACACCATGTTACTTAGTGTGACGCGGCACAGCCACCTGCCTCCAGACCTACATATCCCCTACACCATGTTACTTAGTGTGACGCTGCACAGCCACCTGCCTCCAGACCTACATATCCCCTACACCATGTTACTTAGTGTGACGCTGCACAGCCACCTGCCTCCAGACCTACATATCCCCTACACCATGTTACTTAGTGTGACGCTGCACAGCCACCTGCCTCCAGACCTACATATCCCCTACACCATGTTACTTAGTGTGACGCTGCACAGCCACCTGCCTCCAGACCTACATATCCCCTACACCATGTTACTTAGTGTGACGCTGCACAGCCACCTGCCTCCAGACCTACATATCCCCTACACCATGTTACTTAGTGTGACGCTGCACAGCCACCTGCCTCCAGACCTACATATCCCCTACACCATGTTACTTAGTGTGACGCTGCACAGCCACCTGCCTCCAGACCTACATATCCCCTACACCATGTTACTTAGTGTGACGCTGCACAGCCACCTGCCTCCAGACCTACATATCCCCTACACCATGTTACTTAGTGTGACGCTGCACAGCCACCTGCCTCCAGACCTACATATCCCCTACACCATGTTACTTAGTGTGACGCTGCACAGCCACCTGCCTCCAGACCTACATATCCCCTACACCATGTTACTTAGTGTGACGCTGCACAGCCACCTGCCTCCAGACCTACATATCCCCTACACCATGTTACTTAGTGTGACGCTGCACAGCCACCTGCCTCCAGACCTACATATCCCCTACACCATGTTACTTAGTGTGACGCTGCACAGCCACCTGCCTCCAGACCTACATATCCCCTACACCATGTTACTTAGTGTGACGCTGCACAGCCACCTGCCTCCAGACCTACATATCCCCTACACCATGTTACTTAGTGTGACGCTGCACAGCCACCTGCCTCCAGACCTACATATCCCCTACACCATGTTACTTAGTGTGACGCTGCACAGCCACCTGCCTCCAGACCTACATATCCCCTACACCATGTTACTTAGTGTGACGCTGCACAGCCACCTGCCTCCAGACCTACATATCCCCTACACCATGTTACTTAGTGTGACGCTGCACAGCCACCTGCCTCCAGACCTACATATCCCCTACACCATGTTACTTAGTGTGACGCTGCACAGCCACCTGCCTCCAGACCTACATATCCCCTACACCATGTTACTTAGTGTGACGCTGCACAGCCACCTGCCTCCAGACCTACATATCCCCTACACCATGTTACTTAGTGTGACGCTGCACAGCCACCTGCCTCCAGACCTACATATCCCCTACACCATGTTACTTAGTGTGACGCTGCACAGCCACCTGCCTCCAGACCTACATATCCCCTACACCATGTTACTTAGTGTGACGCTGCACAGCCACCTGCCTCCAGACCTACATATCCCCTACACCATGTTACTTAGTGTGACGCTGCACAGCCACCTGCCTCCAGACCTACATATCCCCTACACCATGTTACTTAGTGTGACGCTGCACAGCCACCTGCCTCCAGACCTACATATCCCCTACACCATGTTACTTAGTGTGACGCTGCACAGCCACCTGCCTCCAGACCTACATATCCCCTACACCATGTTACTTAGTGTGACGCTGCACAGCCACCTGCCTCCAGACCTACATATCCCCTACACCATGTTACTTAGTGTGACGCTGCACAGCCACCTGCCTCCAGACCTACATATCCCCTACACCATGTTACTTAGTGTGACGCTGCACAGCCACCTGCCTCCAGACCTACATATCCCCTACACCATGTTACTTAGTGTGACGCTGCACAGCCACCTGCCTCCAGACCTACATATCCCCTACACCATGTTACTTAGTGTGACGCTGCACAGCCACCTGCCTCCAGACCTACATATCCCCTACACCATGTTACTTAGTGTGACGCTGCACAGCCACCTGCCTCCAGACCTACATATCCCCTACACCATGTTACTTAGTGTGACGCTGCACAGCCACCTGCCTCCAGACCTACATATCCCCTACACCATGTTACTTAGTGTGACGCTGCACAGCCACCTGCCTCCAGAACTACATATCCTCTACACCATGTTACTTAGTATTGTAATTTCAAAAAGAAACAATGTAATTAAAGATTTTTTTAAATTATTTTTTCTTTAGTGCAAATGTTTGTCATCGCATTTCACCTCTTTAAATAAACTCATTGGCTATTTCAGGCCTATTGATGCTGTGAGAGTTTGATGACAATTCAAAATAGCAATATAAATTAGCCGATCATGGTGTATTGTTGATCTACAGTATATCTTGAGCCTCCTAAGACTCGGAAAAGATATTTCAGCTGTACAAGTCGATATCAAGATGGTCAGCAACAAATGAACCAATTTCACAACTTCTGGGAGCATATCCTTCAGGTAAGTATCCTTTATAGGAATTGTTACAACAGAGTCCAAACTGTCATTGACTTTGCGAGTGTTCTTTATGTTTATGAACATGTTCCGGTGCAAAAGAAGTCTTGCTGGGTAAATTTAATCTATATAAAATACTGTGATCGCATCAAAACCATTGTATACACCAGTGAGAAACTGTTCAGCCTTGGTTATAAAGCTAAAAAAACTCTATTCAAACCTAGAGGTACTTCAAAGAAAACACGCTGGTACTTATCCTTAGGTGCATATTATGGTCACTACCATCAGCAATCAAAATATCTCATTCATAGTTCCTTTTCTTCCTTTGCTGTCTTCATCTACCATTCTAACTTATTGTATTTTCTCTCTGTTTCTAACCTGGCTATACAACACCTTCCTAGCTTACCACACGACTCTCCTACATCTCATCCTTGGTTACAACTCTTTCTCTTCCCTCCCCACCCTTATTCTTCTTCATCTGTCATTCTAACTTATTGTCTTTTCTCTCTGTTTCTAACCTGGCTATACAACACCTTCCTAGCTTACCACACGACTCTCCTACATCTCATCCCCACCCTTATTCTTCTTTCTTGTCTCACTACCTTTCTCCTACAGTCTCAACAACCTGTGGTCACTGTCTATCTAAGGACACACTTGTTATTACCTTGGTGTTTAAGGTCTTCCTTTCCCTCCTTGTCCAAACTGTATCTAGTGATATTATCACTTTCTCTTTCCCACTTTCATTAGATTTCTTGCACATAGCTCCAATAGTCTTCTTCCTTCCATCCTCTGTTTATCTCTCCCCATCCTTGTTCCCCTATCACCTCTTCAAATCCTAATCTCTATTGTCCTATTTTTGCCACTCGGTTCCCACTTCCTCCTTCATAGTTTGTAGTCCACTCAGGTCCGGGACATCCTCTCTCCTCTCCTTCTCTAGGTGGTGAGGTTACTGGTGCTCGTAGTCACCCAACTAACTGGCCAGACCCTGTTCCCAGCTTGTCTCTTGTGAGGCTACTGGTGCTCGTAGTCACCCAACTAACTGGCCAGACCCTGTTCCCAGCTTGTCTCTTGTGAGGCTACTGGTGCTCGCAGACACCCAACCAACTGGCCAGACCCTGTTCCCAGCTTGTCTCTTGTGAGGCTACTGGTGCTCGCAGTCACCCAACCAACTGGCCAGACCCTGTTCCCAGCTTGTCGGTTCTGGCCCTGACCAGTCTCTTGTCTCCTATTTCCACTGGGATTCTCAACTCGACCTCCACCAGGTTACTCAGATCTCAGGGTACAACACTTGGTGGTCAGATTAGGATTGAGTAGGAGTGGCTAAGTGGAACCCGTTAGGTAGGTTCCTGGTAATGCGCATCAATACCTTGTTTATCCCCTTGTGGAGCAAATAAGATCATTGCAGTGTGTAAAGTTGGATTCAAATTTCTCTTTACCTTGTACCTTAACTGTAAAATTTAATCCGTATACCTTTAAAAAATATATATAGTTTGTTCAAATGAAAGTTCACTATCTCTGGATCTTAGATATTGTTGAGATATTGAAATAGACTCTTACATTTGAACAGATTAGGCATAAAAAGGGGCTTGACATAGTGTACAAATTGCTCCATTCGTTCAAAAACAATAGGTACAAGGCAAGTCTGGAAAATAAAGATACATCGCATCCAAGGGGAGTTTAAATGCTTGTGAGTAAAATGGCATTGACCTTGTTCCTTTTGGATTTCTTTTTTCTTTGTTTTGGCAGAATGAGAATAGTTTTTTGTTCGGGTGACATGTTCTTTAAATGAAAGCGCTTATCCAAAATCCAACCTAATGTGAAGTTTGTTCTGTGATACTTTTTCTGAATGCAGAAGATAAATGTTTAGCAGTAGGTCGCAAAAATGTCTGCTGTTTATACGGACATTATGAATCAACAAAACGTGACACGTGGTGCCGTAAATTCCCAGGAGGCAGGATGGATGTTCACGACGAACAAAGGAGTGAGAGACTCTTTGATCTTTGAAAACCTTCTTTGAACAATTGGAAGAGAAATTTGCGTGTAGTGATGTGTGCCGATAACAGAATTGAATGACATTATTATTGAAATATCTAAGATTGTGATTCATGTAGAAGTGATAGAAAAATAATAATGTACAAAAATGTGTGCATGCGCTGAGTGCCCAAAATGTTAATGGGCGACCACACGTTAATTCAAAAAGAAGATATTTTGGTGGTTCTATAAGGAAGGACTAGTATTGTGAGGTGTACCATTCTCCTGCGCGAAGCGGCTGGCCTCCAGAAAGGTTACCTCTCTGGTAGCGTCTAGGTCCTTCTTGTTTCCTACCAGTAGGATGATGATGTTTGGACTAGCAAGGGTGCGAGCATCTGAGAGCCAGTTGGACAAGGCGTTGAACGACTCCCTGTTGGTGATGTCATAAACCAGCAGAGCACCTGCAGCCCCTCTGTAGTAGCTGCGAGTCACAGACCTAGAGGGAATATCACAACAAGAATAGCGAGTTCATTCACTGTTTAGTACAACGATGGACAATAAATATGGTTAGAACAGCAGTGAACAAGGAGGTGAGCTATAATAATAGTGGTAATCAACAAGGAGGTGAGCTATAATAAAAGTGGTAATCAAAAGGGAGGTGAGCTATAATAACAGTGATAATCCACAGGGAGGTGAGCTATAATAAAAGTGGTAATCAAAAGGGAGGTGAGCTATAATAACAGTGATAATCCACAGGAAGGTGAGCTATAATAACAGTGGTAATCAACAGGGAGGTGTGTTGTGATAACAGTGATGATCAACAGGAAGGTGAGCTATAATAACAGTGGTAATCAACAGGGAGGTGAGCTATAATAACAGTGATAATCAACAGGGAGGTGAGCTATAATAACAGTGATAATCAACAGGGAGGTGTGTTGTGATAACAGTGTTAATCAACAGGGAGGTGAGATATAATAACAGTGGTAATCAACAGGGAGGTGAGCTATAATAACAGTGATAATCAACAGGGAGGTGTGTTGTGATAACAGTGGTAATCAACAAGGAGGTGAGCTATAATAACAGTGTTAATCAACAGGGAGGTGAGATATATTATTATTATTATTATTATTATTAGCACCGCGTCTTACTACCCATTCGGGTTATACGCACTTACGCTAATGTGTAATGGTAGGGTGATTGTGAGATGAAATGAAGGACCTACAGTTTAACGTGGAATCCGAACCACGGTGGAGGCCTGGCATTCCNTTGTCAGAGGTGAAGGAAGGGTTTGGTAATCAGATAAATCTTTGCCGGGACCGAGGATTGAACCCCGGCCGCCAGCATAGAAGTCTGACACCTTACCCCTAGACCACCAGGTCACCGAGGTGAGATATAATAACAGTGGTAATCAACAGGGAGGTGAGCTATAATAACAGTGGTAATCAACAGGGAGGTGAGCTATAATAACAGTGATAATCAACAGGGAGGTGAGATATAACAGTGGTAATCAACAGGGAGGTGAGCTATAATAACAGTGATAATCAACAGGGAGGTGTGTTGTGATAACAGTGGTAATCAACAGGGAGGTGAGCTATAATAATAGTGATAATCAACAGGGAGGTGTGTTGTGATAACAGTGGTAATCAACAGGGAGGTGAGCTATAATAACAGTGATAATCAACAGGGAGGTTTGTTGTGATAACAGTAGTAATCAACAAGGCGGTGAGTTCCAATAAGAGTGGTAATCAACAAGGAGGTGAGTTGTAATAACAGTGGTAATCAACAGGGAGGTGTGTTGTAATAACAGTGGTAATCAACAGGGAGGTGAGTTGTTATAACAGTGGTAATCAACAATGAGGTGAGTTGTAATAACAGTGGTAATCAACAAGGAAGTGAGTTCTTATAACAGTGGTAATCAACAATGAGGTGAGTTATAATAACAGTGGTAATCAACAAGGAGGTGAGTTGTAATAACAGTGGTAATCAACAAAGAGATGAGTTGTAATAAAAGTGGTAATCAACAAGGAGGTGAGTTGTTATAACAGTGGTAATCAACAATGAGGTGAGTTGTAATAACAGTGAGAATCAACAAGGAGGTGTGTTGTAATAACAGTGGTAATCAACAGAGAGGTGAGTTGTAATAACAGGAGTAATCAACAAGGAGGTGAGTTGTGATAACAGCGGTAATCAACAAGGAGGTGAGTTGTGGTAACAGTGGTAATCAACAAGGTGAGTTGTAATAACAGGGGTAATCAACAAGGAGGTGAGTTATAATAACAGTGGTAATCAACAGGGAGGTGAGTTGTAATAATAGTGATAATCGACAGGGAGGTGAGTTGTGATAGCAGTGGTAATCAACAGGGAGGTGAGATTAAAAAAACAGTGGTAATCAACAGGGAGGTGTGTTGTGATAACAGTGGTAATCAACAGGGAGGTGAGTTGTAATAACAGTGGTAATCAAAAATCAACAGGGAGGTGAGATTAAAAAAAACAGTGGTAATCAACAGGGAGGTGTGTTGTGATAACAGTGGTAATCAACAGGGAGGTGAGCTACAAAAATAGTGGTAATCAACAGGGAGGTGAGCTACAAAAATAGTGGTAATCAACAGGGAGGTGTGTTGTGATAACAGTGGTAATCAACAGGGAGGTGACCTACAAAAACAGTGGTAATCAACAGGGAGGTGTGTTGTGATAGCAGTGGTAATCAACAGGGAGGTGTGTTGTGATAACAGTGGTAATCAACATGGAGGTGAGTTGTGATAACAGTGGGAATCAACAGGGAGGTGAGTTGTGATAACAGTGGGAATCAACAAGGAGGTGAGTTGTAATAACAGTGGTAATCAACAAGGAGGTGAGTTGTAATAACAGTGGTAATCAACAGGGAGGTGAGTTGTGATAACAGTGGGAATCAACAGGGAGGTGAGTTGTAATAACAGTGGGAATCAACAGGGAAGTGAGTTGTAATAACAGTGGTAATCAACAGGCAGGTGAGTTGTAATAACAGTGGTAATCAACAAGGAGGTGAGCTATAATAACAGTGATAATCAACAGAGAGGTGACTTGTATTAACAGTGATAATCAACAAGGAGGTGAGTTGTGATAACAGTGGTAATCAACAAGGAGTTGAGCTATAATAAAGTTGCTAAGGCCAGTGGCCCGGCGCTTGAACATGGGCCAAGAACAATACGGTTCCACTCAGTTGGAACATTAATCCCCCGCACAGTGTACTATCACAATGACATTTGAGTTGTGTTTACGACCACAGTGTCGTGAGTGCAAAATGTCAGCACAGTACAAACCAAATCGCAAAACTTTAACTCTAGTTCAGAAACACGAGCTTTTGAAGACACTTGAAAAAGGTGAGAGGTCGGTTGACCTGGCTAACGAATATGGAATTGGCATAATAAAGAAATGTGAGAAGATTAAGTCTTTTTTAAAAAACTATGAGAATGTGAAAAGTGTCAGAAAAACATTAAAAATGGGCAGTTTCCTCATATTGAGGAAAGCCTCTACGCTTGGTTTCTTCAAAAGTATAAAAGGCATACACCTACCTCGGGAGAAATTATGAAAGAAAAAGCAACATTTTTCTACAGAAAAACTATGCTGAAAGATAATTTTCAGGGCAGCAAAGGTTGGTTGGAAAAATTTAAAAAGCCTTTCAGAATTTGGTTGTTGAGTATAACAGGCGAAAAGATGCCATCTGATGTTGACACGGTCGAAGCGGACAAATTTTTTTTCAAAACATCATTAAGTAACTGGCCCTAACTCCTGACCAAGTCAATATGTGGACGAGAGTGGTTTGTTTTGGAGGTTATTGCCAAAAAAGACATTTGTTCACCGTGATGAAACTAGTGCTCCGGGGCAAAAAGTGGCCGAGGACATAATCACTTTCATGCCTTGTTCAATTGTGAGCGGTCCGCATAAAGTGAACCTGTTAGTGAGCGGTCCGCATAAAGTGAACCTGTTAGTGATCGGTCCGCATAAAGTGAACCTGTTAGTGATCGGTCCGCATAAAGTGAACCTGTTAGTGATCGGTAAGGCGAAAAAACCCAGGGCCTGCCTGTTCATTACAAAAACTAAAGCAGAGCGTGGATGAATAAATCAGTGTTTACAGAATGATTTCATTAAATATTTTACCAGCGGTGTGAAATATTTTCCTGAAGCAGGAATTGCCTCAAAAAGCCCTGCTTTTTTTTTATAACTGTCCAGATCACCATGATGAAGATGGTTTTGTCCGTGTGATGTTCTTACAACCAGAATGTAACACCACTCTTACAACACATGGGTCAGAATGTTTTAAATCCATGAAAAATAAAAACTCCAAATTTGAATAAAAGAATTAAAGAAAACCCACCCATAATGATTGTATCATTCACAATGATTCCAACCATGCTTTATTTCAAAAATTGACATCATGCAATAGCCTTATTTATAAATTAATTAATATCCCACTTTTCCAAGACGAATTTTAAAACAGAATTGAACATCATTAAATAAATAGCAATATCCTATGGATATTCCCACTCAATAATATAAAAAAAAATTAATATTAAATGACCAAGAAATATAACCTCGCAAGGTTTCCAACTAACCCTACCCAACCAAAATGGATAAATTTAATTACACAGGCAATGAATCCAACAGATTTGCAAATGTTATCAAAAAACAGATCATCGTTTCTTTCGGCACCAGCAACACACTAAAAAAACATTTCAACAACTCTAATCTCACCCCACAAATCAATTTTCCAAAGGTGGTATCTACAAATTGACATGTGAATGCAACGCTGTATACATCGGCAAGACCGGAAGAAACCTTCCAACTCGATACGCTGAACACATTAGTGATTTTAAATATGATAAATGTAAATCTAAATTCACTGAACATCTAAAACTTTCCAGACATCAACCAACACTAATCAATAAATGTATGAAACTTTTACAATCCTCTTCTAAGGTCTCAAAATGGACACAACTGAAAATCTATACATCTAGACAGCCATTATGAACGACAATATTTTGAATGAGCAAACACATTTTGAAAATCAGTCCCTCATTGACACAATTTGAAAGCTGTCTCAACACGTCAAACTAAAAAGATAATCCCTGTTCAAACAACACTTGCAATCCCTCCACCCCAACTTAAATAAATTCGAACCATAATCGAGAGGATTAACACCATAAATTCATCTGCTTCATCTTATAATAATATCACAATAATTTATCTATCTATATTTACTTATCATATAAATAACTCTCTGTGTCAAATTAGCAACACTATCCATTTTATCAATTATTTAATTTTATTTCTTCATATTCAACCATTCTCACTAGACTCTTGTAACTTGAACAAGAACGCCACGCATGCCCAGGCAACAAATAAAACAGGCAGATCTTTATTTGACCTACACTCAAAAAGCCCAGCCTAAGTATCAAGTCCATACTAGTTTTCCCACATACATTTCTTAAATATCTCATTCCAACCACACTCACCTTGCTCTAGTGTTTCTCCTGACATACCCACCCTTCACATCAATGAAACAATGTTGGCGTTAACACACTTATATATACTGCCATCTTTTCCTCTTTTGATACTACCTCATTAATTGCAATAGTCCACATACATCCGACTACTCTCCGAGATGCATTCACTCGTCTGTTGATTTTACCAACTAGCCTTCCATTTTTACAGAACATTCTGCCTAGATACAGAGCTAAGGATACACCCAGATACAGAGCTAAGGATACACCCAGATACAGCCTCTTTTATTCTGTTCCCAACACTTTCAATATCAATAACATTCATTTCGACATTCATTCATGCTTTTGTAGAGTTAGTTTTTTGCCCAGAAATATTTCATACTACGCCCTCACACTTTTTTCTTGTAAATTTTTCACATTCATTCTTTCGTATTTAATACTCCTGCGCTTGTTCCTCACAAAATGCCTACCTAATTAAATTACTGAGATCACTGGGAAGTGATCTGTTCCACCTTCAGCTCCACACACAGTCCTGGTATTCTTTACTAAACTTCTCAGTCTCTCATCACTCTCCCCTAAATCAATCATCGTTCGCAAATCGCCCCCTTGCCGTGTGTACAAAATATATTTATTATGGTCATCAACCTAGTCCAGTTTGTGGCTGGGTCGGTTTAGTAAAATGCTTCTATCTTCCTATGTTCTTCCACTCTCCTTCCTCCTTTAAATTCTTTCATTCTGCTCTTTTCACTCACACACTTCATGTTATCTACTCCTCCCGTCTCTTTCCTGGTCTCCCTTAAGATCACTTTACATACAGACTTCATCTCCATCATTATCTTTGGGATTCTTTCCTTTTACATCCTCGTCACATGACCATACCCTTTCAGACTTGCTTTCCTCTACTATATCCTGTACTCCAAGTCTTGCCCAGACAACTCGAGTCATATTAGCAGTAGGCAAGTCAAACTATAGCATGTACCACACATTCCAGATATCCACCACCACCAACATCATCATCATGAAATATACATTTTGTTAGCTGTGTGTATAAATACACACCTTACCCAGGGCAACACAATCCTACACACCCAGCTCAAGCACCAGCAATTATATATGTATATTAAAAAAGCCAATGTCTAGCACAAATTAGTAAATTAAATCATTTAGAGTCAACGTCTAGGAGTGATCCAAGGTCGTCATCTAGATCAGCATCCCAAACTCAGTTTTTGTCACACATACACAATTTCAATATTATTGTGTTTCTGTAGTACTAGTTTGAGGAAGATGAAATTCTTAGAATATGGTCTACCTATAATAACTTATAGCTACCGAGTGTCAGAGGAGTCTAGATTCTAGATTAGAGTAAAACAACCAAGCATACCTAAATCTCTCCTGCCCGGCTGTATCCCAGATCTGTAGTTTGACAGACTTCCCTCCAACATTTACTATCTTGGAGCCAAACTCCACACCAATCGTATGACTACTGTCATCTTTGACTGTAAATAAATTAAACAAATATAGATACATCATATATACAACTGTTATTTTGCCCAAAAATATAAGATGGTGTCTTAAGATGTAGACCAACAATGCTTCTTAAATTTTCATGACCATTACACAATTTTATCTTCATAAAAACAGGCAACAAAATATTTAACAAAAGGGTCTTAAATTTATTTTAGTATTTATGTTTTATAATTTTTACAGAATGTGTAACTACTTTAAGTTATTTTTAAACATTCTTTACTCAAAAGTATTGTAAGTTATGCCACAAAAAAGCTTAGTTATAATTATATTTTCATTAGAAAATCTTGAAGGAAGTTAATCAAAATTTATCAAATTTATTTGTACATATTCATAATACTTGTCCTAGCCCTTAGCTCAGTAAGTAGCGAGTCTGTTTACTGAGCTAAGGGTCCCGGGTTTGATTCCCGACATAGCCGAAGATTTATAATTGATGAAAATATGGGTTTACCCTTTCACATTGATAAATTGACAGCCTGGGACTGGATGTTGTGTTTATCCTAGTCTTAAGTTAGATTGAAACGGCAACTATAGATGGCCCTATCACAAGTGGTAGAAAAGAAGGGTTTGGCAATCCTGGGCTCTGTTTTTTATTTCTCTCGCCCTTTTCACAATGTGCATGATGTACATTACGCTTGTCGCACGCCATGGAGGGCCCTAAAATAGTTTTACGAGTGTTTGAGTAGGATTTGGCCTATCACACAGAATTAGCCAATGACAGCCCAATTTCAGATAAGTAACACAAGTATTCATTCAGTAAATCAGCTTAAAGAATTAGTCCTAAAGATGTTTGGGTTAAAAGCCAAGTTTATAGTTGATTAGAGATGAATTCTAACAAGCCTACTAAGTTAGATTATAATATACATGAAGCTACGACAGGCCTAGTCAGCCGGTGGTGGAGAATATATGGCTGGATAAAAAACTGACCAAGGCTGGAAACAGTCGTGGATATTTATATTGGTTTTAATTTTTAGTGCTTTTAATTGTGATTTTATTAAACATTTCTTGCTTAACAATGAAATTAACCCAAGAAAAGATTTCAAACAAATCCACGCATAAAATAATTAATTATGTAAATATCTGGTAAGCTACAAATTTCACCTTTATATACTCTACTGCACAAGTTCGCAATCTTCAATAAGTGGTTTTTCCATCCTCACTCCACTTTAATACAAGTGCATTTCCTCACCTTTAAAATCACTTTGTTTAACAAAGGAAAAAACTTAGTTTTTATGTTACAAACTTAAACAAATACATTATTATTGGTGGTCACTTACTATTGACAATGTGTCAAACAAAGATTTGGTTTTTTTGTTTTGGTTTTGACAGTCTGGACTACAGTAATGTCAAAAATAGATGTACAAGCCACTGTAATACTCACATTTACTCTCTATGAACTGATGAAGAAGACAAGATTTTCCTGAGCCAGCACTGCCAATCACAAGAAATTTGAACAGGAAGTCTGAAACAGAAAATGAACAAAACTGATGGTGTCATTGGTTTCTTAGTGTACAATGTACAATCATTTTTATGGTGACTTTGGTATTTTGATGAATCTTGATGTTTCATGACCCCCGAATACAAAAATGTGGTTTTTGACATTCCGTCTGTCTGTCTGAACCTCCAACTAAAGCCTAAACTATTTTACCGATCAGGCTAAAACTTGGTATCTAGGGTTTTCATATGGTTGCCTCAAAGGGTGTTTGGAATTGGATATCTACCCCTAAAATTAAGGGCAGTTTACTGAAGGGAAAAAAAGAAAAAAAATCGATTTCTCAAAATTGGTGCTAACGATTTTGATTAAATTTCATTTCTAAACATTTATAAATATTCCAAACAAAATGGCTTCTCTCAATATTTCGACAAAATGACTAAGGGCTCCGGTCTGATGCGTAAATTATCTTTTTTTATAATATCTCCTAAACTATTTGAGATATGAAATTACTTATTGTTACCAATATGTAGGTCTCTTTATAATACAAATATTTTATAAGAAGCATATTTTTATAAAAGCAATTTACCTTTCAAGTTATACGTAAATATATATATTTTTTAACTTTTCGAACAGAAAAGGTAGAAGTATTGCGACCACTAAAGAAAATCTAACCTGAAATGTTGATGGATGTCGACGTCATAAAAAGTGGTCTTTGCAATGACGTCTGTCTGTGTGTCTGTTTAAACTTAACATTTTAAGAGTAGTTTAAGAAAGGGCACAGAGAGAAAAAATTGATTCTCTCAAAATAGCCTAACGATTTTGATTAAAATTCGTATCTAGGTGTTGATTAAGATTATAAAAATAACTGGCTATTTTCATTTTCCCATGAAAATTAATTTCAGGCTAATTTACAGATGCAGAAACTTCCGTATCTCCGCAACTATTTGAGATACTAAATAACTTATCATTGCAAAATTGTAGCACTATTAAAATTACAAACTTTTATAATGAAATATATTTTTATAAATCTAACATTTTCTGAGATATTGGCAAATATATTGATATAATTTTGTGGGCTTTAGTTGTAAAGATAAACTACTTAAGTTTTAATGCAATAATTCTCCAATGTTATAGAGTAATTAAATATAAGTCTCTGAAAGTTTATGTTGTTTTTCCTTAAGACTCTTAGGAGAGATGTTTGTACAACAATGATCTATGTTCATTTTAGACTCAATAGTCAATATTTATATTTTTTATTGGTCAAAATTTATAAATAAGGAATTTAATAGCAATGCGATGGCATGAAGATTTGAAACATCTAATAAAATGTCAAAAATTTTAACCGGAAGTTGAAATTTTAATACAAAGTATTGACCCTTATGGACCCAACATTGATCTTTTTTATCGGTCCAAACATACAAATGAGGACATTAATTCAAAAGCAAAATTATAAAATTTAAAACCGGGACTAAAAAAAAGTTTTACATAAGTCTAGTGCAATTTATGCTCGGGTTTGCTAGTGTATATCATTTTGTTTCACATATATTAAGAGTTTTGAGTAAATATCTCCATTTTCAAACAATAGAACGAGAAAGTCCCTACGGAGTTCCGTACAATTTATTTTTAATTGTATTTACAAAAAAAAGTTATTATTCATTAAACACTTTGACATCACTTTTATGTGACTTTTCATCGTGTGGGTAAGAACTATATGTATTGCCATTGTCCTGAAATAATACATGGCAAACAACGGAAATTTTAATGTACACGAAACATTATTTATTTCACTATATTTTATGTTACAAAGGCATCAGATCAATATTAGTTACTTACCATAAGACTCAGACATCGTGGAAATATATACCAGATTCTAACCTTCAAGAAAAGTATTGTGTACTAATTTAAACGTCACTTATTTGGAAATATTTGTTGGGTGAAAATGTACTCATATTCGTAAAGATGTAGATTGGCATATTTAAATGATTGAAACAAATAACTATTTTTCTCTGTGGGATTATAAGATTTAAACGTCAAACATTCAAATAAATAAGGATAAAGATGTAGTATAGTATGGTAAATGTCAAAACAATGGTATGTTGGCAACATTTATTTATAACAGTTGTGCAAACTTGCAAAGGTTCTTGATTAATGCCATGGATCAAATAAAAATAACAAGCTGTGAGATCAAAATATCCCTTTGAGCACCGGAGTTGATTGCAGCAAATAGTAATATTAAGGGTACACGAGGTAGTCTTAAGGTGGGACAGAAGTAATCCGAGAAAAGGCCAGTGTTCTTTCACTTTTCATGGCAAAACATTGTTTTGGTTTAAATAAATAAAATATTGCTCCAGTACAAACATAGCTATTAATTTTCTTCACATGTTGATACCAATGATTGTTGAATGTTCATCATGAGCATAGCAGCATTAAATGAAACAATTTTTATATTAAGAGAAAGAGTTGTAATTAAATTCCAGGACAGTTTCGGGTGAAACAGGTTGAATTTGGTTGGGTTTTTAATTGTATTTAACCAGAAATAATATGTAAAAATATCGCATTCAACCTGTTTGAACCATGTTCACTTGGATTTAATTAGAACCAGCCAGGTATGCGTTCAACCAGTTTGAATTAGAGGTAGACACCAATGATCAGTATTAACTAGAATGAACTAGCCTATTGCCAAACAGTTTTGATCAACTCCAACCAATTTCAGCCTGGCAACTGTGTTCAATCATTAGTAGGGAAAGTTTGCCTTAGCTTTCTCTCCTACATCCCCCCCCCCCCCCCNCCTTCACAATACTACAACTGACCCAGCCACTCCACCAATATTGGTACCAAGTGTGGTATCACTCTGAAAATCATAATAAAGTTGTGGGCTTGGGTGCAGCCCACTTTCTAAATCGCTCATAAAATATAGATAGAAACAGGGATCCTTCTCCATGGGACCACTGATCTAGGCTAGAATGGCCAAATAACAGAAGAAGGGAAGAGTTTAGACACATACTTATTACATACTTTATAATTAGTATTGCTATCTACTGTGATGTACGGCTAACGTATTTAGGTTAGGCTAGGTTGGTAACAAGTGAATGGATACAATACAATGTACATTGTTTAGTCAGTGACGACCAGCACTCTCATCTCCAGCACATTCCAAAATGGCGACTACAAGCGTGTGACTACAAAGTTACCAATTCTATCTGGTAACATCCCTCGCGTAGCAACGTGTAGTGTGGTTTTAACATGTATATAATAGTGGTGGTGACGAGTGAAAACTATTTGTGAGTGTAAATATGACGTAATTAGCTGAATTCGACATAAAAAAAACAGTGGCATTGCCCACAGTTACGCCATGCGATTGGTAATATTGTTCATGGTGAACGGCGTTAGATATTATATTGTAAAACGTGTCAAATTCTTGACAACGTACTACACAACAACGTATGATAAATAGAACACTTAATATTTCCCAAGTAAGTGGATTAGTTAGAACTTTAAGAACTGCTGAAAACATTGCACAACCATTTTAAACCTGAATCTAACAAAATGGTTTCGTACTTTCAGCGCTAATGATATCCAGAAGAAACCGTAGCGGAATATGTAGCTGACCTACGCCGTCTCGCGCCCGGGTGTGCTCTTGGGCAACTTCTAAAAAGGATTATATTGTACCAGTTTGTTTGCGAAGTCAGAGGCAATCGTTAGTAGCGTATGTAGATGATCTCGCTCTGGGTGAGATAATGAACATTGGGTGAACGATAGAAGCATTTAAAATTAAATGAAACGTGATGATCTTAGAAGGAGTAACAGACCATATGTGTGTTAACAAAGTAAACAATCAAAGCTAACCTCAAGGAGATGAACCGGGAATCAAGCATGGAAGATCCCACAATAGCTATGATCAGGAGCACCATGATTAAAGGTTTAGTAATGAAACCAACAATAGTCCATAGAAGCAGGCTAAACAAAACTCTGAGGAATGCCAAGTGGCAGGCATGTCCGTTTACTGATGTGGTGAGCCTCATCACACAAAGGAGTGAAAGTTGGAGAAAGTTATATGGTTGAAAAGGGGAATTGAACCTAGCATGCATGAAAAAGGGTAAATGAAATCTTGGGAACAGAATGGGGACAAGGTTTATTCAACATACAGAGGAATCTACAACACACACATCAAGTAGGCTGGACCAAGAACCAAGCCTGGCATTTGAACTGTTCATTGGGGCAACAATCACCATAATGAGCACACACACTATGAACTGTGGCCAGAAGAACGCCCACTTCAGCAGTGCTGATTTAATCTTAAAACGTGGGCTTCCAATGGGCTACTCCATGTAAATGGCTCCCGAGAAGATAAGGTTGGCTTTAAGGGTAAAATAATAAGGCCAAGGAACTAGCTTGCTTCGCTGGAATTGGTTTTCCCTGCAGTGGTTGGAATTTACAGAAATCTACTTGCTTCAAGACTCATTCAGTATTTCAAGTCTGGAGAAAAACTACCCAGATCTGGTTGGAGAAGTGTTCTGAAACTACAGGGTACCAGAAGTAAGCTTGGACCTAGACAGCTTGGTGCCCCCAAAATTTCTGAAAAGCTGTTCGCTACCATTTGCACTGTACAAAGAAGTAGATTATGAGTTGAAAAGATATGAGAAGCTACACTTTCTAGAGCCAGTCACCTTTTCTAAATTGACAACCTCAATGATCATCATAAGAAAGAGCTATGTCAACCTTAGACTCTGTGGCGACTAAAAGGTAACCATCAATACTGCGCTTCATCCAGATAAGTATCCATTGCCAACGATCATTGAAGCATTTGAAAGTATATCCCAGGGGACAATCTTCTCCAAGCTACACCTAGACCAAGAGTGTGTGTGTGTGTGTGTATATATATATATATATATATATGTGTGTGTGTGTGTGTGAGAGAGAGAGAGAGTCGATGCCATAGCAGTAGACATTCTAAACATACATTTTTCATTTGCGACAGAGACTTTGCAGTCATAGAAAAAGGAAAATTTGTAAGG
The DNA here is from genome assembly GCA_902151445.1 of Timema monikensis. Classification (NCBI taxonomy): domain Eukaryota; kingdom Metazoa; phylum Arthropoda; class Insecta; order Phasmatodea; family Timematidae; genus Timema; species Timema monikensis. The sequence goes on from CABFVZ010003061.1 coordinate 42,722, forward strand.
CTTATACATTGATAGATCTGGTTTGCATCATTTGTAGTGAAACCCACAACAAGCCTTTCATAAGCACAATGTTTGAAGAATTTTATGATTTCAAATTTATGGTCCATGCTATATCAAATTCTAAGAAGCTAGGAATCTCAACAGCATCACATTTCCCCCTTACAGCCTAAAACTTTAGTGAAATAATGGTGGCAAAAGAACTAGTGAGGTTGAGCCTTCGAGTAATTAATATGCTGAATGAAGGGGTTAAATTAGAAGACTTTAAAGATATTCAACTATCTACAGCTCAAACACATTTTGGAATTACAGAAAAAATATATAGAAGATATCGGGAGAATGATTCCCTATCTAGAACCTGAAGCAAATAACTATTTTGAAGAGATGTTGACATATTCAGGAAAAAAATTGTACGGAACTCCGCACGGACTTTTTCGCTCTATTGTTTGTAAATGGAGATATTTACTCAAAACTCGAAGTATATGTGAAACGAAATAATATATACTAGCAAATATAAGCATAATTTGAACTATACTTCTGTAAAACTTTTTTTAGTCCCGGTTTTAAATTTTATAATTTTGTTTTTAAAGAATTAATGTCCTCATTTGTATGTTTGGACCGATAAAAAAGATCAATGTTAGGTCCACAAGGGTTTTATGCTTAGAGAAGTTTGATGACCAGAATAAAACCACGTTTTACCAAATATGATGTTGGAAATGTAACCACGAACTTCTTAACCACTCTCCATAGTGCAGAACAGCGATCATAAATATTTTTCTGTAATAAAAACTCTCTGTATGATTTATTAAATTTTAGTTTTAGCTCAATGATATTTTGTACCTGTAGTATATACATAATACAAGTCTTTATGTGCGCCAGAAAGCATTGTAAACAACTGAAATGTGTAGCCGCCATGACACAAATAAACGAGTGTAGCGTCAGTGTTGCGCTCTAACGGCCGTGAACTGACCCTATGATACTCATGGTTATAATTTTACCTCAGTTAGCACTCGCATAAATAATAGATTGTGAAGAGACAGTGGAAACGGACTTTTATAATATTCAGTTAAACCATGTGCGTGTATAATTTAATAATTAATTGGTTGGAACATTATTAATTATTGGCCATTATGTCTGAACGACAGGAATTCAACATGGCCGCTATACTTGACATAATAATTTTTTTTTTCTTATAGAAGAACATCGTTAATGATACGCAGAAAAGAGCCTATTTTTTTTTGTGTAGTTGTGGGTTAGGTACGTTGAAAATTCTCAGTGACGAATTTGGGGTACGCGATTTGAGTGAGATTCCATTTGTAGAACTGATTGATCGGCTGACCACGTAATTCGCGCCTTGACCAAACGAGACACCACCTGTTCATCCACCGACGCCAACAGATAGAGGTGAGTATAGATGAGTTTGTCACTAAACTTCGCCGAATCGCCGATGGTTGTGGTTTTGGTGGTGAGGTGATAATGGAAAAGATTATCCGTAATCAATTTGTTTGCGGATCGGCTGACACTCAGCTAAACCGGACCTGACATTTAAAATAGCTATAGAAGCTGCCAAAGCGGCTGAAATTGCCAGAAAATATGTAGAGGATGTACGGGATGAAGCAAAAACACACGGAGCTGTATATGGGATTGGTAGCCATCTCCAATATAAATCTACTTTCTCTTTGCCTTTCGGAGACGAGGCAAGGTCATATCAGGTAACGGATATAATATAGCATCATAAACATGATTCTGAGGAGCTTTCAGTAAAAGGACTAGAACTATATAGTATTAAAGACGTATCAAAGCATAGTGTGCCTGACACCAAGAGGTAACCCACAATGCCAGCAATAAAACTGTCCCTGCGCATAGACGGTATGTTTCACACCACGGAGGTAGACACAGGGGCTAAAAAATTGAAATTAAAAATAGAATATAGGAAACTGTTAGCTTTCCTTGAAGAATAATTTCATTTAACCTCAGTTTGTATGTCTTCAAGTGAAGCTACTACCGGCTCTAGTAATTTTTTGAAAACGAAAACAGCTTCATGGCGCAAAACCCAGCGAGTTTCACAAAATGTTTTCAATTTGGACCAGCGAGTATTAGATTTCATTTAATTAATTTTCTTCTTAAGAATTTCAGCTCGTTTCGCAGATGAGTGAAAAAAGTGCAAATCTCAGATAATGTTCCAAAAGCATTCCTGATTTTTGAATCTTTGAACTATCTGACAAACAAAGATTTTATGAATGAGCGACACAGTGTGTATAAATTGCTTTAGGATATGTCTTTCTCATCACGGCTTGAACCCCTCAAAACTGACCTCGCATAGAAGCAGCACTGTAATAACCCTGTCCACGCATTTTGATCAAGTCAAAACCAAGATTATTTAAGGTTACTTGTACCTAAGCCAGTGACGTCATGAACTGGTATAAACGTGAGGAAATCTTCTCTTAACTTCATAATATATTCATCCATATATCGCACACACAATGAAAACTGCTCAGTGTAAGGAATGTCTGTAATTTCATCTGCAAGAACAGAAAAATATCTGGATTTGGAAACATTTTGGCTGATGTTTTCTTGCATTAGACCTCCGAATATTTGTATTATTTCATTTTGAATGACAGAACTAGCATACATTGCATTGCCACTACTTGTAAGTATATGTTCTTTTAACCTATTGTTACCACTGTTGGCTCTGTATCGCAAAAGGGTGCGAAAATTTCCATCACTTTGTCCAGGTTCTTCCAACATAATCCGACCCGAATCATTATGCCCCCTTAATGGAAGCTGCTGCCTACCACACAGGCGTATTGTTGGATAGTAGGGATTAGTTAATCCTGGTTATTTGCTGCTTACTTTTTCCGTTGACTATTTACTTGAAAAATAACACTGTCCTGTTTCTTCTCAACAATGGCGCGCATGTTTTCAGCATTAAGGATGCACTTTTTATAGTAACTACTCTTTTCATGATTTCGAAAGCTTTCTAAAGCATTCTTCAATTTCTTACAAGGCCCAGAGACAAGCTGCCCCAATGCTTCATGGGAACCTTTTCCTACACATTCTGAATCTAAAAAGAGTACACAGTACTTGCATAAGGCACCCTCTTTAATTTCCGAGTAAGAAAGCCAATTAAACATGTCTAACCATTTCAATTGAAATGTACGTTTGAAGTGGCCACAGTCTTCTGCAGGAAAACTATATTTGGAATCAGGTTTCCACAACAGAACATGAACCTTGCCTTCCATTGTTATTAATGATGTTGCACAAATATACAATCCTATGTCATAATTACTGTGAGAAGAAGGAAGAGACTGTACCTGAGCTTCAAGGACTATTGTTTCAGCTCGTGGCACTGGCATTGTTGAACTTCAGCATGTTCTTTTTTGTTACATCTGTGACAAACCACATTCTTGATTTTTTGAATTCCAAATTGCATTGGGATTGAGTTTCGCCATTACAAGTTTTAGGTTTCTTGTTTCACCGTGAAGTGATGAACTACCACCGGCTGTCACCGTGTCACGTGCTCGTAAACAGAGCAGAACACACTCTACAATAGACTGATGCGAGTTTGTTTACAACATAACAGTGTCGAGTTAGAGGGAAGGACATGCGCACGCGCACAAAGTGGGGTGGTGACATGTAGAGGTCAATTAAAGGTCAAGCGACAATGGCAGGATGACACATATACATAGTGGATAGAGCCGTCCGTACAGGCGGTGAAAATGTTTTAGGTAGAAAAATATTTATTTCTAGCTGCTAACTATCTAATAATGTTTTTGTAAGACAAATATTTCGGGGGGCTGCAGCCCTATTAGCCCCCTGGATACGCCCCTGATTTCACCACAGGCTAACTATGTGCATTCCAAATAGATGTAAATACCAAATATCTCAAATGTAACATTTTTGGAAATAGAACACTTGCATTCTCGGTTGACGCAATAAAGACGAAATAAAACCAAAAAAATAAGCATTAGATATAGGTACATAATAATATGTATGAAGAGAAGTATAATTGGAAAATTCCATAATCTTTTTCAAGATATTTTACATGGCGACAACAATTTTTTCCGGTATTTTAAAATGACGTACAATAAATATTCTGAATTACTCGAAATGTTGCGTGAATATTTACAAAAGCAAACTACTAAGCTACGAGAACCGATGGACCAGAAGAACGACTTGCTGTTTGTTTGAGGTACCGGTAAGCAACTATTATGATTATTAGTTATTGTACCATTAAAAAAACATAAAATACTATTGTAAAATTTGCATTTATTTTAATTAATGGTTAGTGATGTTATTCGGAGACAGGGAAAAGTTGAAAAACTCACTCAATGTATTATAATTACTCCCATTATTCTACTCAATGATAACACCTTCAATAACAGGGCTCGAAATAAATTAAGGGTTGTCCTTGAGCCGCTTGTATATTTTGAGTATTCTAGTTTGGATTTAAGATTTGGATACCACGCGGGCACTCCTCTAGATGTATATTTTGTCCTTTAGACTTATTCTTAGCAAAAAATACTTCTTCCTCAGCAGCACTCACTACTCTGAATACTTCTCGTTTAAATATACATACACCTGAAATAAGGAATGTGTAGATGATTTAGAAAGGTCAGGAGTTTCAGTAGATTTTCTCAAGGCCATAGCCAGGTGTTTGGGGGTTCAAAGACCCCCGAAATTTTATGAACAAAATATATATGGCTTTATTTATTGTTCAAATAATATCAAAATTAAGATACAAGTACAAATTAGGGGGCTGTGTTCCCATAAAAAGCACTTCAGATGGCTTCTAGAAGTGTTTTGTATTTAGAGTATTTTCTAGTCTCCAGCAATGCAGGAATGTGCCCATCAACCCCCCACCCCCTGGATTTTTCTTGTGGAAGTTTGATGTCCTCTATTTTTCATGCATGAGGAATACTGGCTGAGCTAAAGAAAGGCTTGTTAAATGTTTGACTTGTTGTCATTCTTATTATCTACAACGGGCAAATCTAAAGTTGGCATATTTGAAAAAGTTTCAGCATCAACCATTGTATAAGGCGTAAGAAATGACAATGTTTTTTTTATTTCTTGTACTTTTAATATTGTTATCTGCTTGGACACTTTTTGTTTGTCTAAGCTTTTTTGAACGCCTGTAATTGTCCCGTACACGCCTCCATCTTTTTATGCGTTCTTGAGCTGAACGTACAGAGAAAAAAGTTAAATTTATTAATTGTAAAATTAAAAAGTGTGGATTATATATATATACATTTTATCCCCAGAATTTCAGCAACTGGGACTTCCTTCAGATCTATGGATTTTATCTCTCGCCTTGGTGTCAATTTCGGGGTGCAGAGGGGACGTTGACCCCTCACTAACACGTTCTTGCGGATCAGTGAGGCCAATCGACACGAAGGAGTGTCTGAGCTGGGAACTATTCATCTGTGTCTTGTGTCGCAAGCCCACAGCCTTGGATGACTAGCTGCGCGCTGAGGATGCGCGTAGAACGAGGAGAAGCGTTCAGTTCCAGCCGAGAGTCGCTGGACCACGGCGGGCGTTCATCTTGCAGAGATCAGCTCTGCTGGAACTGGAGCCTTGTGCTCTCCCGCTGGAGGTAAAAATATATTATTACTGATAGGCAATTTAAAGTGTTTGTATAAACTAATCAAATTGAGTGCTTTGTTGATATTTTATGGTTGGCATACGAATTAAAATATGTTAACATTTATGCCTGTAAGGTATGAACGTTTAAATAACTAATTAACAATCTCAAAAGTATTACATTTAATTAATGAACCATGGCAGAGCCTGGTTGTACAACAAAGCACACAAAGGAAACAGACATTGTTGTATAATTAAACTAGGCTATTTTTCTATTTTGACAGCTTTAAATATGTCTATTAAGTTACAATATAATTTTGATAGGAAGAAAAAACTTATATTTTTTGCTATAAACATTAGCATTTTACTATATCATTATTGTTATTTTATCAGTTTTAATAATATCGATCACAAATGACAACTGCATAATATAACATGACTTGACGTATAAATACGTGAAATTTGATCTATAGACTCTTTTAGCTATCAGCCAGCTAAGTTTTGTCCTAAAATTGTACTGTGGCTAGGATGCCATAAAAATTGTGTGTAGAGCGAAGAACAGGTAACACAGGTAACAAAGGTAACACAGGTAACAATGCTTGCTATAGCAAAGGTTTGGTTAAGCTACATCAAATTTAGATTTTGGTCTTTGCCCCAAACACACGGATAGTGTTTTATAACTTAATTCTATAGAGAAACTTGTACTGAAATAATTACGGTGACTATTATGTGATAACTAGCGAATTACGACTCGTATTCACACTGCCATTATTTTCAGCCTCGTTTTGTAAATAGTTATTGCAACCAACGAAAATAGAATTCCTTTCGGACAATGGTTTATGTAAATTACGTAACATATAAGAGTTTATTGTATATGTTGAAACTATCCTGTGTGTTTTTAAAATTCATGAAAATATCTATACAATTCATTCAATTAAAGCACTTCCTTCATACCAGTTTTCAAAACAAAGATATTTAGTTTTACCGTCTAATAAAATACAAACTTGTTTCTCTACTGCGTGATCTGTACAAACATCGCCGATATTTGTTGTAAATTAACATGCAATTTCTGAACCGACCGATTATATTAGCACACGACTTACATACTAAATTAAATCTAGACCAGACACATCAGTTTATAATATATTTTAAACCCACTTCAGTGGATGCATAGTCTAGTGAGATACTCTCGCAGTAGACTAGACTGCCGATGATGGGGAGATCGAGGCTCGAATCTCAGCTGGGTGTACTAAAGGTGATATTTCCAAAATTGTTTTTCACGCTCCCTCCACGCAAATGCAAGTACACTTCCTATAAATATAAACTTCATTCCTAAAATCATTAGTGTAATTGGTGCATAATCATATAACCCAAAGGGGTAGTAAGACGTGGTGTTTAAAAAATATGTTTTTAACAATACAATTTAGAGTAGAAATTAGATTATTTGTGATTTGACCAATTTATAGTGATCTTTAAATATACAGGGTGTTTGAAAACTCACAGCCCAAACTGATCATGTAGTTTGCTTGAAACAAAACTAATACAAAATTTCTGTACACTTACATCCGGAAAACAATGCTAATAACATTAAATTGTGTTCAAAGTTTTGGCGTACAGCGCCGGGAGAGCAAAGCTGTTCAAGCATGCGTGTACAACAAGTTGCATAGGTGTTAGGCGCACGGCATTACACACCTCGACATTTTGGAGCACGGCAGCAGAACATATCACAATTAATAGTAAACAACCCACCAGTCCATCTAGAAATGTGAACACGTTCTGAGAGCCTTCATTAACTGTCCTACTTCACAGCAAGTGCTTGCCATTATTACATGTGTAGTTCGGCGCGCCTAGCTCCTATGCAACCTGTTGTACACACATGCTGTATAGGTTGCCGGATGTAAGTGTACAGGGAAGTTGCACTACTTTAGGTTCAAGCAAGCTATATGTGCAGTTTGGGGTGTGAGTTTCCGAACACTCTGTATATATATATATTACACGTCTGGGTTACATCTCTCGTAGCTCCGTTTGTTCAGAGATAAGCCCGTACTAATGTAGCGTTGTCCAGGGGACGCCCGCATGTACTAATCGTACATCCTTTCCATGTGCCGATGAGATGATGTTGATGATGATGATGATAGTGAGCGTGAGGGCGTGGAACCGGTATAAACACTTAAACCTAGCTTAAGTCCAACTAACCAAACTATGGTGACTGGTGGTAATCATTTTGAGTCGAGTTAAGGAGTAAAATTGGTCCAGGCAGGGAAAACACTCAAAAGTTAGGAATAGGTGTTCTAATTGTTGTATTTACAGGTGATTTAGTACAAAGATTAACTTCAGCAATGCCGGGGCTAGAGTTTAAAAGTTGTGTCTCGTAAAACATCGACACAAGGGTCAGTAATCACTTCCCACGGCTAGCATATAGTTTCTCACCTAATTTTATTTTATTCCGTGGCGAGTGTTCAACCATCGTGCATCTCTTTAAATTGAGAAAATACACCTGAACACGGAAATGGAACCCCGGACCTTTGGTTAGCACGCCAATGTTCTAACCACTGAGCTATCCAGGAATCGTCCCGTACCCAGGGACATTAATCACGCATATTTTAAGACAGAGTCTGTGATAGACGTGTGGGAATTGTCGGGTACAAATGTGTGGTCAATTAATATTATGATCTATCAGATAACGCAGCCCTCGGTAGTTGGCGTCTTGCTGCCAACTATTGGACTATCGGCAGCACAAAGCCATTGGTGGATAGCCCAGTGGTTAGAACATTGGTGTACTAAGCCAAAGGGCCCGGGTTCAATATCTGTGGCCAGGTGTCATTTTTCAACGCACAGAATATGGTATTTAGATGCGGCTATCACCGTAACCAGCAAATATAATAGCTTGGATATTTAATACGTCAATTAATAAAATACATTTTAAAGTGTTAAAATATATGAAAGCTATTTTTGTTGAAATGAAAACAAGATGTAAGTCTGAAAAATATTGGCCCTATTCAGCGACTCCGGGTCGGTAGGGGACGGGGGAGAGAATTTGGAAGGGGGTTTAAGCCCCCTCCTTGTTTATATTTTTGGAGAATCTAGGACTTTCGTAATCCCGCCTAATACTTCCCACGTGTATTAGTTCATATGCATAAATATATATTAATTATTATTTAGCTAAAATAATTAAATTATTTTAATAATGGTCAATTGATTTTGATTAATAATCTCATACAACTGCATTTTTTTTATCATAAATAAAATCAGCTTGGCAATTTCAAATACTCGAGCCCTAAAATAAGTGATAGTGCTCCAAAAGACTTGTGGACGCCTCCCATTTTCATTCCCTATAAGTTGGTTGGTTAATAAATACTGTACAAATCACACGAGTAGCGAATATTTCTTTAGTCTTATAACGTTGAGACAATCTCTAATTAAATAACCAATAAGTTGTTTGCTCAACTTATGTTAAAAAAATTACTTAAAAATTATCTCCCCTCAATAGGAGCTTTGAATTTTTATAAAACTAATTGTTGGGTGGGGGGGGGGG
>CABFVZ010003061.1:55601-89193 GCA_902151445.1 Timema monikensis
AGGTTAGTAGTAACATCTAGTATTGATAACATGACAGATTGATATGGAGGTTAGTAGTAACATCTAGTATTGATAACAGGACAGATTTATATGGAGGTTAGTAGTAACATCTAGTATTGATAACACGACAGATTGATATGGAGGTTAGTAGTAACATCTGGTATTGATAGCAGGACAGATTTATATGGAGGTTAGTAGTAACATCTAGTATTGATAACACGATGGATTTATATGGAGGTTAGTAGTAACTTCTAGTATTGATAACACGATGGATTTATATGGAGGTTAGTAGTAACTTCTAGTATTGATAACACGACTGTGAATACTATCACAGTTTTATGATTCAAACTATCATATGTTGTACAGCCAATGTCTTAATTAGGGCTTTATTGAATTTTGAAGGCATTAAATGCAGTGAATGTTACACAACATTTTATTGTTTTCTTACTCGCCTCTGTGGCGTAGTTGGCTAACGCGCTTGTCGTGGTGAGCCCGACTGCTGAGGACGGGGAGATCGATGTTCGAATCTCGATCGGGTGAACTGGGGGTGGTTTTTCCTAAATGGTTTTCCACTCTCCCTCCACGCAAATGCGGATTCACTTCCTCTAATTCAACTTTCCCGATTCCTAATCTATTAAAGTAATTAATACTTAAAGCGTATAACCCGAACGGGTGGTAAAACGCGGTGCAAAGTATATTGTTTTCTTATCGAAAGCTCTGACTGATGAAATGGGGACATTGAGGTTAGTGTTAATGTTTGACTTCTGAAATACACACTAATTCTTCTAGCAAGTATCCTTACTAGTTTGAATTGAACTGGTTTATATTATTTCATTGTTTATTAAAATAGGCTAAATAGGCTCAAAGCAACAATGAAGGAAGAGGAGTAATAATAGGTCTAAGTTACATTGTTACAATTATTATAATTTTTCATTTGATTAAGTAGACTACATTAAACAAAATAATAAGTTTTTTCATCCCTTAACATTTTCAAATTTGGGATACTTTTTAAATTCGTTATTTAGTGTTCGATTTGCATGAAATTTCAAATAAATATGTTGTTTAGCGTGCTGATTTCAAATTTGCCATAAGTTATTTAATAAAATGTCAGGGGAAGCCCCTTAATCTTCACGCACTACATTATAATATGTTTTGAATAGTTTATTGGGCTACCAGTATTAAAATTTTAGGGTAACTTCCATGGGGTTATGAAGCAGTACATTGGTAGACAGGTATCAAAATACGGTAGTAGTGTCGATACATTCCATTTCGTATTACTTTATTTTACAGTTGAAAATGTTTTTAAGTAAACATGGCCAAATTGTTAATTTTTTGATAAAGTGACAGACGAGTTTACATCTCCGGGAGCTTACCAGTTAAATATTGCTTCCAAGTGTGTTATAATAAAGCAGCGGTTCCAACTTGGGGGTCGCAGCGTGTTTTGGGTGGGGTCACAATATAGAGGTTTTAGCTTTATATTTACTTTTTCAAGGATGTTAATGATTAAAATAAAATGTGAAATTCTAATAGAAACGTAAGTTGTTAAAGTGCTAAAAACGACCAAGCTACTGCTTAGGTTCTGTTTGGCTATTCCATTCTGATATCTTCTTGCTGACTTGTTTACTGTGACAACCTTGTAATGCTGCTAGCGTAATATAAAATAACCCCCCATTCCGGGCTTATTTATTATCTTTTACCACATATTAGTCGCATATAATCCTTATTATAAGCAATTTATAATAATTAAAACAAGCATTAGTGGACTTGCGGGTTTAATGTCATGCTCTTTTGGTTTGGTTGTTGGTGAAGGTGAAGTAAGGATTTTAATTCTGGCCAAAGGTAGTTTATCCTAATATCCCTCCAAGCAAATAAGTGTACATTTCCTCTAAATTGTACCTATCCCACTGGTGTATCTAACTTTAGATAGTCCGGGCTGGTAGTAATACACAGCGAAAAAACACACTTAAAAACCTGGATTTGAACGCTTTTAAGTTATTAAAGGGTTGCTATGGCCGCAGAGAGAAAAGTTGTGGTCATAAATTACAAAATGTTGGAAACCACTGTAATAAAGTCAATTAATTTTTTTAATCTAGGATACACGATCTTAACAATATCTGCATGTCATTTTGTAGGTGTTGATAATATCTTTGAAAAGTGAAATGCAGTTGCCGATCACGTGACTTGACGTAGCAGTAGATCTGGTCACTTTCCTAGCCTTGAAAATTGGACTGTACAAAGGATTTGTCCAACTATGTATTCCCTTACCTCACGGTCTCCCAAGTGAAGATCAATACGGGTCCATGCCACTAGCAGCTGGTTACCATGGCAACGGACTTGGCGGCTTGGTGATATATAGCGCTCCCCGTGGCTACCTCACGGTCAAACTCAAGGGACAAAGATGTCATTAGAACAGACACAAATGTGTTTCATTTATGATGGCTAAATTAGACAACTGGAAAACACGTGGTCTTCATTAACATTCATTATTATATTGGACCATGTAGCAGATCCAACATAATACAGTGCAGTCTGTCGGGTAAATAACTGGGGGCTTCATTTTGATTTTGTTTGTTATATTAATTACTATAGGAGTGCGATGTAGGTTTCAGAACTAGTTGAAAGGTCTTGCTTGGTTCTATCAAAGTCCCAGTTCCGCGCCCTTTGCACGGTTGTTTAACTCAAACTTCCAAGATGTGTTGGGGATCCCTTCCCACACACACACAAGTTGGTTGGACCTGGTAGATGAGGCGCTCAGGAAGAAAGGGTGACACAACTTGAAAAACTCCGAACTTCAGGTTATGTTGGAAAACAGAGCAGTCTGGAGCATCGTGCTGTATGGAACAGAAACTTGGACTCTTGGGTAGATAGGAAATAAATACTTCGAGAGCTTTGAAATGTGGTGTTGGGGAAGAGTTGAGAAGATCAGGTGAACAAACAGGGTAACAAATGAAGTCCTAAGAAGAATGGGTGAGAAGAGAACCAATTTGGATGTGATTCTTTGTTACAAGGCAAACTGGATTGGGAAAAGCCTTAAGAGAAACGGTTTTCTGCACGAATTCATAGAAGGAAAAAGAGGAGTTTAAGAGGAAGGAGGATTAAAATATTGTATGACTTGAAGGAAAGAATAAAATTACGGGAGGTGAAAAAGGAGCCAAAGGACAGGGTGCATTGGCGGTCTAAGTTCACTGACAAAAGGAATATACCTGTCGTAACACGGAACACCTAATAATAATTAATTTCACTCTTAATTTATAGTTTTGTTTGTCATACTGTATTATGTAGAGTTTATCAATAAACTCAAAATAATGTATTATGTAATATTAAAAGCTCAAATAACACTTTGTATATCCTGTAAATACTTTAGTCTTTTTTATACATAACTAATTCTAAAACTGTGTTCTTGTTCACGTCCGCAGCTTCCAAGATGGATGCCAAGTTGGTGACGACTTTGTGTGTTGTGCTAGTGACGTCATTGTTGAATGCAGAATCACACCAAAACCCGACCTACTTCAACATTGGCGGAGTCCTCAGTAATAATGACAGCGAGTTTCACTTCCAGGAAATAATTGCTGTAAGTGATGCAACCTATCGGTTTAACATTATATTGGGTTGTGTTCAAAGGCCTACGTGTTTTATAAGCTTAAGAGAGAGCTAGATATTAATGTGGGAATAATTTTACATTGAAATATTATTTTTTGGCGTTTAACCTCGCCACTACTATGAGTAACTATACCATAATTTTGGTAAGAATCTCGTTCTGGAATATCTTATTTAATACCAGTATCCTACTGTACAGTAGTATTTATGAAGTCTAAATGCCCTTCTAGAACGCTAGTAGAAAGTATATTCTGGAAGGTATTTTATCCTACCAAAATATTACTACACAGTAGGATTGTGGTACAAAATAAGGACTTCCAGAACAGGATTTATAGAAAACTCAGGAAATTGTTAAAGAGTGAATCCACGAAAATTTTTAATTCAAGTTTAATATTTGTGAAGAAGTCAACCATTATAGTGTAATATTTTGTTTCAGCATCTAAACTTTGCGAATCAGTATGTACCCAAAGGCGTCACTTACTATGCAACAGCTATTCAGATGGATGCCAACCCCATACGCACAGCTCTTAATGTCTGCAAGTACCTCATTGCTCAACGAGTAAGTATAACTTTTAAATTAATATTTATTTTGTGATGGACTACTAATATTACTACTAGTACTAATATTACTAATACACGATAGCTACAGTAATGCAGTCGTTTCCCCTGCACTTGCTGCAAATGGAAGAACAGTGGATGTAGCTGATCTGTATTGGCATTCTCTTTTGCACCCTTTCTTAAAGTTCCAACTCATAAGGTGCAGTAGGCTATTGAGTGCAGGAGGTAATGCACAGGTTTTAGGAACCAGGACCTCATCTTTCTTCTGCCATCCCTATTTGGTAGCCTGTCGATGGTTTCCCAACCAATACTACACTTTCAATTACACTCTAAAGGAGTGTTGACGTGCTGCATCTCTTAATGGCAATATATATGGATCGAATGGAATCCTCTTTATTTGATGTGGGGCTATAATCTTGCTGTACATGAAGTATCTTGTCGCGATACGGTATCTTCAAGACGTACCTGCTATCTGCGATTTAAATATTTTATCATTTAAACACATTTTATTATGTTATTTGATATAATTTTTATTTATAAATTACAGAAATCATTTTTGTTTAATAGCTGAAAAAAGTACATGCTTGAAAGTTGATTCACTTTATATATAGATCATAATGAATTTGCCATATCGGCACACACACGTCTTAGCCCGAATCGACAGTTAACAACTCTGTCTAGTAAAAGCAAAAACCAACACTAATTATCAGACTTCAAACTCAGATTGTGCCCGGGAGCTGCTGAACTCTTACGGACACAAGTAAAACTACTTCTAGAAAAAGAACATAAAAACAATATAATTTACAAATTAAGCATATTTCTCTCTCTCTCTCGTACCTTCAGTGCGAAGTTTTTTCTTTTAATTATTGTGAGGGCTGTAAACAAGCAAACTGGATGTTATTCACCATAGCCTGATTGCACGTGTACGGAAATAAAACAGCAACAGTACAGTCAGACTTAATAAAATTGACACAACCTAAATGTATATGCACTAGAAATCAATTCAATAAAACGGGATCATTACAATCTTAACTCAATCAAAGTGTTTCTGTTCTCAGCATTGTATACCGCGAGTTGTTATTATTTAACCACTGATAAAATAGCATTTGGAGCTATAATTGGTTCATAAAAAGTTTTACTTTATTACACAAGTGTACATTTTAATTCAGAACTTTGTAAGCAAGCTTTTACCCCTAAATAATTATTGCACATGTTGTATATGTTCCAGGCGCAGCATTTAAAATGAGAAATACATCTTTCAAACTTTCGAAATCTTTTTACAGATATCGAATATTAAAAACTTTAAGTGGTGTCCTAATATTTCTTGACTGTAGGATATATTACTTATTCATCCTTCTCGGGACTTAACTAATGCTGTAGATACCACCTGACATACACCAATGTGAATGTTCTTGAGTTCAGTAGAATTAATTGATATAAGCCAAATATTATTTTTCGCATGTCCTAAGAACTCCTTCTGAGTAGTCGTAGAAGGCAAATTTGCTATTGCATTTAAGTCAACAGATATTTTCCACGAGGCCCTTTGTATTCTAAAAGAATTCTTAAGATGAACTTTATAGTCTTTCTCATAGAAACGTTGTCAAAAAGAGAAGGAAGCCATGATACGAGTTCGTACTGTAGGAAGTCAGCCACAACATCTTCGCCCTTCATTATTCATAGATGACAATATATTTATGTTGTGATTTCAACGCAGTTTTATACTAGCAAAATTCTTTCCTGGCATTGTCCTGATGTCACTTTCTTCTGTCTTTTAACAATTAATAATAACATCTGCCACCAAACCTGTTGTAAGAGACACGAGCTCGTATGCTTAGTGCTGGTTCTCAAGCCAGGCCAAGAGCTTGTTGTCTGTCATTCTTACTAACTCGCACTTGGCGACTGGCTCACAGATCTACGTATTGTTCTAATGATAATGTTTGAACACCACAGAAATTCTAAACTTTTCCCACAAATCAACACGCTGAGAAATAACACAGATCCAGTTCGAAAAGGTAATTTCTATTATTCCCCTTACTCGAGCTGGGCTACAAGATGTCTTCATAGAGTGCGCCAGACCCTGCTCAGTTGCCATTATCTGTAGAGAGTCCACACCAGAATATATCACAGTGGTGGATGATGCAATATTATTCAGCTATCTCAGTTGAACCCCTCTTCCTTTCAAAGAGCTTCCTAAGCCCCTGTGTTTAACGACTTTTAGCTCCCTTTTAACTCATCCCCGCTCCCAAGATCTGATGCTGGTATCAAACACGGTTGATTTGATTTTAAATGTGCAAGAAAAAAATCATCGACTTACGTATTTAAGTGTAATTGGATAGTTAAAAATATATTGCACAATTTTAACAAATGTATAATTTTAAGTTCTAAATAGCGAGTCAATGATTTCAAACCATTACTTGCTATATTATGCATTTTGCGTACCATTGTTAAGAACTGTAACTAACGAATGGGGCCAAAATTTAGTATCCTTATAGTAGATACTTTACTTTAATAATGGTAGACAAAAAGCATAAAATAGAAAGTTTGATCCCTATAACACTGTGATGATTTGAAATCATTGTGTCACACGTGTAACATGCTACAATAGAAAAACACTAGAAATTATACATAATCACCTCCAGAAGAGACTCTGCCCATGCTACCTGCCTACACCTTTCCGTTTAACTGACGACCGAAGTCCCAGAGATCAGCGTTGTGGGTCATGCAATATGACGTCATTGGTTCTGTGCAATAAAGTCCTGAGACTCGCGCAGAAGAGGTTATAACTTTCCAGTGTCTTACAATACTAGAATCATTCAGGCATGTGCCAGGCTTTCCATTGGGTCAAAGCATGCACCATTGCGCCATGTTCTTCCTTCCTTATCCCTGGGTCAAAGCATGCACCATTGCGCCATGTTCTTCCTTCCTTATCCCTGGGTCAAAGCATGCACCATTGCGCCATGTTCTTCCCTCCTTATCCCTGGGTCAAAGCATGCACCATTGCGCCATGTTACTCCCTCCTTATCCCTCTCTTCTCTCCCTTGCGTTCCCCTCGATCCATCTCTAAGATCACATGGTGTTTTTTTTTACTACATATTGATATTTTTCGTCTGTATTGCTTCCCATTTATATTACTGGCTTCAGCGTAGGTAAGTTGCGCTATATACGGCATATTTGTTCTGCATCTATTCAAAATTCTCTCTCTTCTTAAATCTTTAAATACATATTAAGTACATACATATTTATTGCGAATGAAATATTCTTCGCAGGGATATGTACTTCGAATATATAAAATATATTATCGCACACATAATTTCGACGATCGAACGAATTGACCTATTTCAATTTTCGACCGAATTGATTGAAGTGATAAATGAAGAAGTACATAGTACATAGATATAATAATTGTATTAGCAGGTGACCAAGAGATACAATTCCTATTGAATAAAATACCTCTTCCGGGAATTGAACCTCTGCCCTCCTACGTATTGCACTAGCACGCTAGCCGTTGAGCTAACACTTCCATCACGCTTAGGTGTAGTTTTCTGATATTTAAGATAAAGCCGCGCTTGGAATTTATATTTGGCATAGTTTGTGTTTGGTTTGTATAGAGTCCTGCATTTTTGTTTGTATTGAGTTCATGTTTTTTGTGTTCACTTGAGCTTTATCTAGGTTTACAAATTATTATGTTCTGTGTCATTTTACTTTTTTTTTTCTTTTTTCACTTTTTTTTCAAGATACACACTTAAATTTCACGCCCTCAAATTTTTTTTTAAATAATGTACTGCTAAAAAATCTCCCTAAAGAATCCCCCTAAATAAATGTACCCCCTAAAAAAACCTTTACATCTTGGTTCCCCCTAAATTTGGGGGGAGAACCCCCAAGTTGGCATCAATGCCAAGAGTTCACAATGCATGAAAAGAAAACAACACCAAACTGGCTAGGACTCACCAGCCTAGCTCACCGAGAGCTGCTGAACTCTAGCGAGCAAGAGCAAAACTACTTTTTGAAAATACAAAATATAATATTTAAGTAGGCTAAGGAAAAATCTTTCTCTCTCTTTCTCTTGCACCCTCCCCGGGCGATTTGACCTTGAAAATTTTGAAATACTGGAAACAACCTAAATGAATGTTCGTGACACAATTACGAACTGCACGTGTGCGAAAACTACATACTGACAATACAGTCACTGACCTATAAAACCCACACAACCTAAGGTAAATAACCCAGCAAGCATGGCAGTATAATAGAGTCACTACACAATGCAAACAAAGCATAGTGCCACAAGGTATGTAGAAGTAATATACAGAAAATTATAACCTGGGATCAAATGGAAATAAATTATTTGATAAGCTGGGAGTGAATGGAGATGAATTGTATGACTTGATCACGAAATGAAATAGTGATTTCTGGTTTGTTTTATAGGTATATGCCGTGGTAGTGTCCCATCCTCTGATTGGTGACTTGTCTCCAGCAGCTGTGTCATACACCAGTGGCTTCTATCACATCCCAGTCATTGGAATATCATCCAGGGACTCTGCTTTCTCCGATAAGGTCAGTTCTCATATTCGGGAACAAGATTGTATATAATTTAATGGAACCAAATCGTATTCCACTTTTAAACACAGATATAAGAGCTGTTAGACAATTTTAGTCAAATGGAACTTATCAAACGGAAATTTATTTGGCGTTAAAAATCGGTGTTTTTGAACTAATCAGATATTTTTGTTTATGACAAAAAATCATAGCTTTGATTGACACAGCAAAACTATTTTAACTGAAGATCATTTCTTTGGCTAGATCATAGATTTTTAAAGGGATCTAAACCTAAATATACTCTTTATGTACCGACTGATTATATCAGCCAGCACACTATAATTTCTATGAGTGATAGAGAAAGGACCTATCAATTTTGCAGAGAAAGGTATTTTCACATACCTTCCAGGGTTCTTTTCCATGTCACAATTGACATGGGACCAACGGCTTTACTTTCCTTTCAAAGGACGTTTTGCTAAGGATTTTTATAGCTCAAGAAAAATTCATCAACCTGAGCTAGGTTTGAGCCCATGAACATCGAGTCTTGAGGTGAGAACTTTACCCCAAGACCACGGAAGACGACTAAGTTTGCTTTAAAATCAATGCCAAGAAGACGAACGTGATGAGACTCTCTAATAATTTTACCATGCAATTTAGCACCGGCAATCAGGCTGTTGAGGAGGTAAACAAGTTCTGCTATCTGGAAACAACCACTCCTTGGAGTGAAGTTCAGAAGAAGACATCAGCCAACTGGAGATCAGATGGTGAAGGAGGTGATGGGCTGGCCACACGCTATGGAGGGACCAGGATAAGGTCTCAAGAGAAGCTCAAGACTGGAGACAACAAGGATACAGACGTCGAGGCAGGCCAATGATGACTTGGCAGAGCACCATCAATGAAGAAGGCAGACAACTTAGAAAGTCATTGGACTAAATCATTAGTAAGGCAGAGAATATACTTGAACGACGTAGCTTTGTCGTACCACAATGCTCAACATAATGAGTTATAGAAATTTATTATTATTAACGATTATATCATTGTGATATATTATTGTTAAATATATTACAAATGTTGCAATCCTGAACTAGATTGAGATGTTTATTTTGGTTTGCATAACTATGTTGGATCTACGTGACTGAAGGTACTGGCTAAGCGAACTTGATGTAATAAGTTTGAAATCATTGAAACGGAATGCTGACTACTCACAACAAACTTGATCAAGTTGTGAAGTAACGAGGTCATATCGGGCTATAAAATCCTTTGTTTTAATGTGATTGGGGCTGACACACAACCATCTATTTCGGGGACAGTTATTATATCCGTCGCTGGACCATAGCAAGTTGGAATTTCGGGTCATCAGTGGTACTTGTACTAGAGGGTAACTGGCGTGCCCAGGGTACAGGGTTTGGGTCTGCAGGGGGTCACGAGTGGTGTCAGTCCTTCCAACAGTTTACATATCACGACTAAGTCAGTTCTTCCACGAGCGCAAACGTCCAAGTTCTTATCTTTCTTTTCTGACACCTTTATAATCACATTCTTGCCAAACCCTTCCTTCACCTCTGACAAGACGTGTATTAATCACAACTTGTGAATGTGTGGAATGCCAGGCCTCCACCGTGGTTCGGATCCCACGTTAAACTGTAGGTCCTCCATTTAATCTCACAATCACCCTACCATTACACATTAGCGTAAGTGCGTATAACCCGAAAGGGTAGTAATACGCGGTGATGATAATAATAATAATAATAATAATAATACAATCACATTTTGTGTTTTCTCTTAGTGGTACTATCAAAATAAAATTCTAAACCTTCACTATCGTTTCGAGCCCAACCATCTACCTGGCCACTGATCCTACCCTTTTCCGCGAGCCATCCTGACAGATCCGGCCCATGAAAGGAGGTTAGGTTGCACAAACAATGACACTTGACTGTTAATGTCCTTGTGTTTCAGAATATCCACGTGTCATTCCTGCGCACTGTTCCCCCCTACTCCCACCAGGCAGATGTCTGGGTGGAACTGCTGAAGCATCTTAAATACATGAAGATTGTGTTCATTCACAGCTCCGACACAGACGGACGAGGTCTACTAGGGAGGTTCCAGACAGCCTCACAAAACCTTGAGGATGACGTCGAGATCAAAGTTACGGTACGAAATGAACTTGGTGTGGTCTCTTACTGACTTATACTTTAGTTATCGTCAATCCTAAACCCTATATAGTCGGTAAGTATAGCATCAAACGGTACTTACTCTAAGTAATTACAAATTATATTTATAAATATTACGGACTGTTCAGATTTAAAATTTCGTTTTAGGGTTGTGGTGTGAGGTGATGACATAAAAGAGATACCTGGTATTTCATCTTGTATGACTGTGAAACTACATTAACGGAACTTCCCTAATAATTTATTGATTAAAATTTTTTTTTCCCCGTTAAAATAATGTTTTATTTAGCCCCACGCCTTAGTACCCATTCAGGCTAAACGCTTACGTTATAATTACGTTAATGGGCTAGGTATGAGGAAAGTTGAATTTATAAGAAGAGTACTAGCATGTGCGTAGGGAAAGATAGAGTGGAAAACAATTTTGGAGAACCCACCCTCACTGCACCTGACTAGGATTGAACCACAATATCACCGACAATCTAATGCGGGGGTCGGCGACATTTATCAAACCTCCCACTACCGTGGCTACAAACTATAACCAGCAAACCTCCGCCACCAAGTGTGCATCCAGCACTTACCCCATTTAACGGCTATACCAGAGCGACATACGGAGCATGAAGACATGCCAGCCGACGACCGTGACCGCCACTAAGAGTAAACAATATCTGAGGCCTCTCGGGAACACGCAGTTGTTTCCACAGGACTAAACCCACTTAGTGGTTGATGCGCAAGCGCGGCCTTGTGGAGGTTATTGGAGCTGTAGTACTAAGTGTGCCCCCCCCCCACCCATAATCGTCTAGTACCTCACAGCGTTGTGCGCAGGCGCTGATGAGGTAATCTAAGCTCTCATTTGCTGTGAATGACATCACCTTACGTCATGCAATCCATCCACATCTCCCCGCTGTTACAAGCAGAATATAAGCAAGTGCTCAGCGATACTCAGTACTCTTTGACGCCAATAGTTCTAAGGAACATCTTGGAATGTAAGTAGCCGTAGTGTTGGGGATTCAAATAAATTTTTTTGGTAACTATTACGTTAGTGGAAAGGTTTGCGTACAGATATTTAAATATGTAGTCGCCTCTTTGTGCACTGTAAGAAGTCGCCTTTAATTTATATTAGGTTTTTTGCGTGTTTCTATATTATTTCGAAGTCGCTGAAATTGTCTTATAATATCTATTTATTACGGGTAGTATCGTTGAGCTGAGATTAAAGTATTAGTTGACCTTTTTCTTTGCGATCACATTGAAACTCATTATTAAAGTTAGGTCAGAGGAATAGGCCTTTACGCACTGGCGTATAACTTATGTTATTCGTAGGTATGAAGCAGTTAGAGTGAGAATTAAAGGCATGGAACAGCCTAGATTTCTGTAACTCCCCTTTGTATGTACTTTATTGATAATCCAATCTTTTGAGATTTGAATTTAAGGTAGCTCTTGTATGTTTCTTGTAGACTCCCTATTGTGAGATTGTATATAGCGGACATTATCAGAGCAATATGTTAATGTTGTAAACTGACCTTACTGCTCGTCCTATAGTTAATAATTCGTAAATTGGTTATAATTTTGATTAATTTGAGAGGATTTATGTTATGTTTAAATGTCTAATATATAGCGTTTAACTCGCACCCTTATGTTATCTTATAAAATTATAAACTTGGATATTTACCAGTTATAAATAAACTCTGATTATAATTTTTTATTAATTGGAGAGAATTTATGCTATGTTTAAATTTATAATATGTTGCGTAGAAGTCGCAACCTTATTTCATCTTATAAAGTTATAAATTCAAATATTTTCCTGTTATAAATAAATTTGCCGAAAGGCCCTAATTGTCACTACTCCTGATTTTATTTAACTATAACTTTAATTCCCTGATAAAAATAAACAAGGGTAAGTGCTGACACCTGGGTTTGGTTGGATTGAGTGGTGGTCATTAAAGGTCCCTGATGATTTATTAGCATATTTCTTTTTGTATGACGCTCTTGCTATGGTGATATATTGGTCAGATAGGGAAAGGACGCTACCGCCACAGGGGAGGGTTGACCACGATCATCCTTCATTTTTCCCTTTACCTTTTTATAATTATTTTTTTATACATATTATATTTATTCCTTTAATTCAGTATTTCCTCCAATATTTGTGTCATTGCCTTTTTAGAAAATACATAAATTAATTAATTAATATACACTCCGTTACCCTGACCTTACCTTGACGGATTACACTATGGCCTTATATTATTATAAGCTGTACCATAGTGGTATACAATACAAGGTAAGCTAGCCATTTCGTGACGATATAGTTTTCTTAACCAATCAACTGAAAATTGCTGTGGTATCGACCGGTCTATCGCGATAGACCTATTGCCGACCCCTGGTCTAATATATTGCGAGAGTCGCGCCTTTGATCATGCGGCCAGCGAAGAGTGTTTTTATTTGTTTGGGATTTAAAATAAACCAATGACAAAATTTTGTTAATTCGTTATTTTATTTTAAACTGTATGTTTTTAATAATACAAATAAATATGTCCTTAAAAAAATCACCCGCCTCAGTGGCGTAGTTGGCTAACGCGCTAGTCGTGTTAAGCTCGACTGCTGAGGATGGGGAGATCGAGGCTCGAATCTCGGTCGGGTGAACTGGGGGTGGTTTTTCCTAAATGGTTTTCTACTCTCCCTCCACGCAAATGCGGGTTCACTCCCTCTAATTCAACCTTCCCAATTCCTTATCCATTAGCGTAATTAGTACTTAAAGCGTATAACCCAACCGGGTAGTAAGACGCGGTGCTAAATAATAATAAAACAATAAAAAAAAATATTCATTTGAAAGAGAAAATATTGTTATATATTTCTTAGCTGAGAGTTGAGAATCCAACATTTTGTATTTTTTATATTGTACTTTGCAGCATTTTGTCTTCTTCGTCTTCAAAAGGTCAATTGTCTTGATGAGACTACCTACAAGGGAATGAAACCCATTAGGGAGGCTATCGATATAGTTATTTGGCATCTGTTTTTCTATTGTCAATGAATCGGCCATATTCACATCAGTGGTGGCAACTTCTCCTGTGACTGGATTATATAAATGATGTCGGCTATGTTCCAATGGATTATGGTACTTGTTGATCTCTGCAGCAATACTATCATGACCGTCTGCATCCAAGACACGCCTGTATTACAGTTGTTCAGTGTGTTGCTTTAGTACAGATTGACGTAATGGATCAGCACAGTAGATATTGTTGATGTGGTCTGCAAGGTGCACAATGCACAGTTTATAGGGAACGCATCAATTCACTCAGTCACGAATTCAGCAAACACGATCATGCCTTTCATAACTCCCTTGCCAAGTTTTATGGCACCACATGGAAACCACCCCACACGCCATATGTATTTTACTATGTACAGCTCTCCATTATCTTGTTTGTTCATCCTTCTTTGATCAAAACATATTATATTTTTCAGAATTTTGTTTTCAAAAACTCTCAATTCGTATTTTTTATAAGTGGTATCAAATTACTTTGGTGACATAAATAAATACAATAAAAATTGTCACATATAAGGAACAATATTTAAAGCCCAGTTGGCAATTGCAATTGTAATATTAAATTTAATTAACATATAAGTTATGAAGGTATACAAATAACATGATTTCTTATAAAGATATTCTTAAATAAACCTTGCTAAACACAAGTCACCCTATTTTTCAGTTGGAGTCTACGATAGAGTTTGAGCCTGGTCTGGACACGTTCACTGAACGTTTGTATGAGTCTACACACTCAGCCCAGTCTAGAGTATATCTGATGTACGCCAGGTCAGTGGTCTAGATACTACGTTCAATAACATTACATAGTTTCTCTCTGTGGGCTATAACTATACAATAGCAATATTATACAACAAAATTGAGTTCAAATAGTTCTATAAATATGTTTAAGTTAATATCTAACAAAAATCGTGTTACACACAATGACAGAAGGCGTGAACTGAACATAAATGAAGTGGTGCCCAACCACTGTGCACATACACCGTTAAGTCAGATCAGAACAATAATTGAATATACAAGAGGCAAGCAAATTATTCTCAATACCCCCACTAATTCAGTCCCGATATTAATACAAAATTTTTTGTTTAAGAGCTAAATAATTAATATTCACTCAATAGTCTCCCAAACCAAGTAAAGAACGACTTTTTTGAAAAACATATTTAGGTGGTACTTTTGTAAAAATATCGGCCAATTGTTCCAAAGTTGTTACATACTTAACATCAATTACATTGTCTTCATATTTTCTCTTACAAAGTGATACGAAACATCAATATAATTCTTACGTTTGTGAAACACAGGATTTTGTATTAACTTTATCGCACTTTAATTATCCATGTACAAAGTTGTAGCAACTTTTGTTTTTCATTGATTTCTTGCAGTAATTGTCTTAACTGCTTCCTTTGTTGCACATGATGCAGCCAAGTATTCTGCCTCAGTCGTAGAGAGGGAGACGGAACTTTGATATTGACACGTCCTGGTATCTGGACTCCACACATTTTGAAGATATAGCCAGTCGTTGATTTTCTGGTGTCCTGGTCATTGGCGTAGTCAGCACCAGAGAAACCAATAAGGGCCATGTTAACGTCATTCCTACTGTACTTGATTCTAAAGTCACACGTTTCCTTTAAGGACTTGAGCACACGTTTTACTGTATTTCAGTGGATGTTGCCAAAGTTTGTTTGAGATCTGCCTAACAGATTGACGGTAAAAATAATGTCAGGATGTAAACATAAGTGAGCCGCCGATGGCTTCAATACATCAACTTCTCTTCAAGGCTTATATTTTACTTCAGCAGTCAGTATAACATGCAGATCATCTGGCGTACTACTGGTTTTCACATCTTCCAGGTTAAATCTCTTGAGTAATCTATCTATGTAGCATTTTCAGTGAATGAAGATTGGCCCATCTTTTGCATCTCTTCTTATCTCAATTTAAACATAATATCCTGGATTTCTGACAGTTACTTCGAAGGCAAACTTCAAATAATCTATTACCTTCGTAAGGGTGTTCTCATCAATGGAAGATTTTCTTCAATTTGCACGCCAAATTTGTGGGTTCATTCACTCCATCAGGTAGGTTTATATAAACCTCATCTTCCAATTGACCGTGGAGAATTGCGGTTTTTACATCAAACTGGGAAATAGTCATGTTTCTTATTACAGTCAAGGAAAGTAAAACACGGATTGTATCAAATCTTGTCATTGGAGCATAAGTTTCCGAGAAATAAACTCCTTCAACTTGTGAAAATCCCTTAGCACAGGATGCATTTTCACCTTAAACATCCATCTTGAGTCAATAATTTTCTTATTAGGAGGTAGAGATATTATCTCCCATTTGTTATTTTTCTTTAGGGCATCAAGTTCTTCATCAACAGCCACTTTCCATTTCTTTGCAACAGGACTATAATTGCATCATTGAAAGTCAGTGGTACAACAGCTTCAACAAGGTTAACTTCATAGCGCCTGGGAGGACACAATGTGTCTCTAGGGTGCAATACCCGTATGTCGGGTTATTTGAGTTTGTCATCAACATCTTCTATGTGCGGCTCGTGATCTTTATCAGTTTGAAGATACTCATTCTGCTCCGGTTCATGGCAGCTTTCCATATTCTGGCTTATTGAGGAACCAAAACTGTGTTTTTCTGGGAAGACTTATATCAGCACCTTCATTAAAAATGACGTTCCAAGATATTATAATTTTCTTTGTCACTGGATCAAACAGTCTGTAGTTGGTAGAGTCTCCGTCATTGCCGACAGGAACCAATTTTTTCCCCCTTTTGGCTCCAACTTGGTAGGTCTTCCCTTCAGTACAAGCACAAATGCTTCACTGCCAAACACCTTGATGTATTCGAGTGTAGGCCTCCTGCCATGCCAAATTTTAAATAGTTTCGAATTTGGAGTTTGAAACGGGGGAGTTCAATTTAACATGTGAACTGCAGTATTAACAGCGTCAGCCCACAGCTGAAGTGACAAATCTTTTGTGTAGAGCATATAACGTGCACTTTCCTTAATCGTTCTCATCTCGCTCTCCGATTGGCGTTTTTCTCTGGTGTATAAGGCGCAGTCGTCTCCTGTTGAATTACAATGCAAGCCTAGCTCTAAAATTAGAGGGGCCCAAATACACGAAAAGAAAATATAATCTAATGTTATTTAAAATAGGTAAATAAACAAATAGGAGTGAGCAGTGTGAGTTACTGTTTTGACAATGCTGGGTACATAATACGTCCCCATTGCATGCAACTCAATCCTAGATGTGGAAAAAACTACGCTCCTCCTTCAAAGATAAATATTATATATACAGGATAAAGTTGAAACACAAAAAAAAGGTGCCTGGATAGTGTACTTTCCTAAACCTAGGGATAACATGGCTTAAATATAGTATTAAAAGATTGCCAGTCATAAATAGCAAGTTTATTAAATGTATGCTCAATTTTAACAACATGCATATATTTTGAAGAATTTTAAACTTGTTACGCATAGATACAATAAATAGCAATGACCATTGTTTACAATTCGTAAGAATCGCGAAACATTACATTAAGACCTTTCAAATGGATCGGGTGAATAATTATCTTCAGTAATAACCAATAGTAACGAAATCTCTAGATTATCCTCTATCATAGCTCACAATTTCCACAGAATTATATATTACTCTTAAAACTCAAAGGTTTAATCACGGCGACAAAAAAATCAGTCCATACATTTAATCAAATCTTAACTAGCCGTAAAAAGCCTAAAGTCCGTATCACACGACACTAGCTCGTAATTGAAATCCAGTGTGCTAGCTAGCACTAGCTAGCACGTCATCATCTAGCGTCGTGTGAATCAGAAAAAGTATACTGGTTCTGCCACTTGGTACTGGCTACCATACTAGTTATGAGGATAGAACACGTGCTATTTTCGTACTAGTTTCGACACTAGTCTATGTAATTCAACCAATCAATGCGCGCTGAGACTGTTGTGTAGAGAAATGGTATAAATGACGCCAACATGGTCATCGGATGTGATTTTGTTGTTGGCAGAAAGTTATTCTAAACATCCTTGTTTATATAATACCAAATTGGCACAGTATGACAATATATTTAATATATATACATTTAATTTAAAACATGTCATCTAAAAATGACAAACTATGTTCCAGACCCAATTTTAATTTAAATAAACTTGATAGCATGCCAACCTTGGGCGGGTTTTATTTTTAGAATATAAAGTGTGCGTAGGCCTAAAAAAGAACATTTGTGTATCAAGGATACTGTACTTTGACACCCATGGGCTTAGGGACCCCTGACCACAGTGTAAATAAATTAATACAAATTTAGGGAGCTACTAAACGTTTGTGTAACCCCGAATGTATATTACCTAACCTCCGAATGGATCATATTTAGCATCCTGCGACCATTATTTCGTCTTTCCCAACCAGTCCCATGTCTATATTCTTTTTCCTACGCTCCCTCTCATAATTTTCAATATCTTTATTAGCTGCTGACCCAAAATTAATCTCTGAGGTTCGATAAATATTTGCACTAGAACCTAGTACCAAACTAGCTGCGTGTGAATACTCTAGTCCCACTTTCATTGTACTAGCTAGTATACATATGATATAGCGGACCATCATATCGATTATGAGCAACTATAAACATCGATATTTCCAATAAGAAAATATTTCATACAAATTTAAATGTTTTCATTTAAATACCATAGAAAAATTACGCAAAACAAAGTTAATTCCATGTCTATGAATACAAAGCATAGTGCATAGCATTACTAAAATTTAAATATTACTATATAATTTAATGAATTCTCCCAAGTAAAACATTACAAAATTAATTGTGAAATACAATTCACAAGTTAAGTAGTTCAAAGTTAATTCAATGTGTATGAATACTAAGCATAACGCATAGCATTACTAATTTTGAATAATAAGAAAAGTTAATTCAATGTTTTAGAAAACTAAGAATATTACTGGACTTTACTAATTTATAAAAATAAATGGCTGAAAGAGAATTTTGAATAATTATAAATTTATCATTACGCCGAAAGTGAATTTCTCCTTACATTTTAAATAAGTCCTTGAAGCCTCTGCTTCGTCTAACTACTTCCAAGTCAAGTCCAAGAGTGCAGTCTTTTATTATGGACGGTCTTTTATACGATGCACAAAACTCGTTGAACAGATGAGGCGGGATTAAAAGGGTGGGGATAAAAGAGTTTAACAAAAGGAGGGGGGGAAGAACGTCTATTTTATTCTCGAAACGACTGGGTGGTACTGGCCCCTTCTACACTGGCATCTCTTCTCTTCTCATGGTCGTTGGGTTGGTATTACGCATGGCGGCGGTCTCTAGTGGGCAAATTTTGATTCTCGGCTCGGAGCTGGCAGTTGTTCGCGGGCTGATAATGTGACCAGACGTGTTGTTATTAGTTCGTACATAGCCTGGACGGTGAGATCGGGTAAGTGTTGTTGTTGTTGTTGTTGACTTGCCCATTTTTATTTGACTTGTAGCTAAAGTTGCTACAAATAGACTTGAGACGAACTCTTGAAATCCTTCATTGCCAAATTCTGTCTCATTATCTGAACGTAGAGTTTTTACCACATGACAACTTTTTTGCACATTTTTACATACTCTTTGAAACAGTCAAGAGTGTACGAATTATTCTGAAAATTGAGAAATGACACCTGGACACGGAATCAAACCAGAACCTTTGGCTCTAACCACAGAACTATCCATGATTAGTCGCGTGCCTAGAGTAATTCTTCACTCATATTTTAAGGAAGAGTCTGTGATGGACGTGCGGAAATCGTCGGATATAAATGTGTGATTTTATTAATATCTTGAGCTATCAGATAACGCAACCATCTTCGACACGGTAGTTGGTTTAATGCTGCCACTTGTACAATTATTATAATTGACATGAGACCACATAGGTAATTATGAACAAACTCACTTGGTACAGTCTTTCTGCATTAATTTGAGGAAAATGGCAGTTTATATTGCTTCCCATATTGGCAATCTTCACAGAAAAATTATTTAATAACAGATAAGTTCACACCTTTGACGAGATTTCTCGCGACCATCTCAAATAGAGATTTTACGTTCACGTGGCCAAGACGTTCATGCCACAACTTCAAATCACCACATGAAACCCCATTTGCCTCTGGGTCAAAAGTTGTATGAAACAACATTGGATATAGATTATTCGGTTCACGAATTGCACTAAATTTTTTTCATCGGAAACTTCAGTTGATTATTTTTTGCTCAATACTTTCATGCCTTTCTTTGTTAGGATTCCTTCAGAAAATAGATTTCTTCTTAGCTGTAGAGTATACAAAACATTCGTATTGTTGACTCGTACCATAAACCATGAACAATTTTTTGTATTTTCAAAGCACCAATGCCCATAATTGATAGTTTCTGCTTATTAGTGAGCACAACATCATCATCATCTTTATTTATTTCCTCGAAGGTACAAAATAAATCTCGCCGATGAGTCATATGAGTGGATGCTATCCATTGTCCATCTCTCTTCACTTGATTCTGACATAGTATGTTGACACTCCATATTGAACGCGGATTGATTACCTTGCCTTGACATCTGGTCATTACTCTTCTTAGAGCTGTGGCAGGTACGAGTAAAATGTCCTTTTTTTTTTGCGGCAGTTGTATCAAACTACTTTGCGCATGTCAATTTTGTTTTGATTGAGCTTCTCGACATTCTTTCTTGAAGCTTTCCTGTTCTTCGGTTGAATTTAGGGTTGCGTCTTCTTCAAGTAACCGCGCTGTGAGGTTAGGCACTGTCTGTCTACCTCCCTCCATGTAAAGCCATACCTAACGAAAGTTCTGATATTTCATCGACAGCCTGCCAAGAATTTTAGTAACTATGGCAGAACTTATCGATCAAAGTTTCTCCAGTTTATTTTACCTGTCTTGCCAAATTCTCAACTTTGGCCATGTGTTTCACAACCGAATCATTAGGATTCATATTCAACTAATGAAAACGATCGAGAATCAACATTTTACTGAATTCTGATTTTAGTTTGTAGACTGAGTCAAGAATTGACGTTGTACATTTCTCGATGAGAGCTATCTGTGAAATTTCCTTCGCTGCTGTTAGCGTAAAGATGGCGATCGCATTGGATTCATTGTGTGAATTTTCGAGCATTTTCTATACAAGGTTTTACCTCACTCACAAAAGCAACATTT
Organism: Timema monikensis; assembly: GCA_902151445.1. Lineage (NCBI taxonomy): Eukaryota > Metazoa > Arthropoda > Insecta > Phasmatodea > Timematidae > Timema > Timema monikensis. The sequence goes on from CABFVZ010003061.1 coordinate 76,680, forward strand.
TAGACGCTTTGTGCTTTGAGCGCACACACCATTTGAAATTTTCTCTGCTGATAATTTAAAAAATACTGTTTCAAACTTTAATCAAATCAAGTGTTTAATGAAGCTCACTATCTTAAACTCGTTGTTAAATATTTGAAAGCGATCTACTTGCTTACGTGTTACTGTAATGGTTTTAGCAAGACAGACTCTGAGGTGATATTCCGGGATGCCGGACTTCTCAACATGACTGGAGCCAGCAACGTGTGGATAGTGACGGAACAAGCTTTGGAGGCCAACAATGTTCCTGAAGGAACATTAGGACTCAAACTGGTCAACGCCACAGATGAAACAGCACACATTCAAGACAGCATGTGAGTTAGAAATATAGATAATTCCTTCACCTAAAATAAGTTTTACTTAAAATGTTGTGTATTAAAATTTTAATATTTAAAATAATAGAGTATCTAATAATTTTAAATTAATGTTTAGATTATGGTCCATAACATTTTCACTAAATTATGTTGTCGGTATTGGAATGAAATGTCAAATTTTATATTTTGTTTCCATTTATTAAAATCTAGATCTAGAAATGCAGCATTATTATCCGTATGCTTAATAGGCACTTGTAAAACACAATACATTCTGTTTAGTATACACTTGGCTATAAACATTATATACTTTTTTTTCAGATACGTATTGGCATCGGCACTGAAAGCTATGAACCAAACGGAGACAATTACAGAAGCTCCTAACGACTGTAACAGTTCTGGCACAATTTGGGAAACTGGCAAAAAATTATTTGAGTATGTATAATTTTGTGTTCATAGTAACTTTCTAAATTTAATAAATAGTTATAACTTAGAAGAGATTAATAAAACACACTAATTTTTCATAACAAATTATAAATTAATAGCTCCCGAAGTTTAATAAAGAGCCTATTGTCATCACTTGCAGCCTTAGTCCATCTAGATCATTCAAGTATGACATAAGCCTGTGAATTCACACTTTCAACTCTCCTGACTCAGCAGTCGATTATTCAGTCTAGGTCGTGTTTTAAAACAACATAGGTTGGTTTGTCAAGTAGCATAACATAGAGTAGTGTCAAAACTACTATCTTAGGGGAAACACATTGCTCCTTTTTGGGTAATAACAATGAGTTTTGGACCTTAAGAAAGGAGAGGGGGCTGGACAGTACGCCAGTTGCTAGTGGGGCCAGATCAAAGTGCTCTACATACTTACCTACCAGGTTTAACCATATCCTACAGCTGGAGTCACTGTTCTGTACAGTGGAGGATGCCCCTACACATCTTGGAAGTCAGAGTTTGATAACAACACCACAGCGCCGGACGGTTGGGTGTTAGATACCAGCCAGGCTTATAGCGTCAGGGCACGCACTGCTGGGTAGGGACATTGACAGAACGAGCACCTTTTTTCTCTAAACTATATCCATTAGTTCTAAATCCTAAATCACATTATACACTAGTAGCTTAATTAATCTATTTAAATAAACCAAATAAACGAATCATGAAATTATTTGCCATTACAGTACCTATCCTTCCCACAAAACCCATATCGTCCATCCTGTCATGGTAGGCCCACGAGATGAGGGTGTAGCCACACTATTACGCTAAAAATTGTTAAAAGATGAATTAATATTATTTAGTAAATGTGATAAATACAGCACAGTCGTTAATAGCTCAACCCTCTATTCATACAAATCATTTTAATATCATGTAATTAGTCAAAACCTACCCAAAACTTCTGATTCGACTGTTTGGGTATTTGGGTTTCAGTCACGCAGTTAGCATCAAATTAAATATCATAGTAGGTTGTTTTTATTTAGCTCAGTAAAAAGTAGGCACGGTAATTTACTTGCTATTTCAAGCACATTGTAATATATTTACCTGTAGTTCACCCTGTGTTATTTGTTGAACCATTGTAACTGCTATACCTGTGCACCACAAAAGAAGGCCTTAGTAATAAACTAATGTTTACGATACATTAAAACCTCATCGCCTGTAGAATTTATTTCCCTTGATTATTAGTTATTATAGTCTATGTGCCAAGTATGATATGAGTATAATTTGGGGATATCAGATTTATTTAATACTACAAGCTCATTAGTGCTTAAGGATGACGAAAAAGTATGATGGCTATTCCAAATGTACAGCTTTTCAAAATGTTGGCCAATCAAAAATAGCACCTGTTCTGAACTACAAAAGTGGCCATTACTCTGGATGTTGTTATCCGACTGAGACAATTATTTTTTTATATTAAATTTATTTGTAATATTTATCATTACTATCAACTCTACCATTTATCTAACCTTTTTGAGTAACTAGAAAAGAAATAAATATGTCCGTCCAAATCTTTGGTTTGATATAAAATATCCACAAAACCTTATTATTAAAAAAAATATGCTTATAATAAAATGTGTATGAAGTTACGCTTTAAATTTATATATTTACAAAATCTGTAGTTGTGATACAGTCTGAGTTAAGCTGTTTTAAAGATTCAGTTGCAAGCAGTCTGACCATGTTCATCACACTTACTGCCATAACCGTCTCAAACGTTTGATTAGAAACCAAAATAGCTCAAGTACCGTATTATTCATTATGTCATTATGTGTGTACACTTATAAAAGGTATTTCAATACATTGTATTACCTTGCTAATTATTATGCGGAAACCGGCTGGCAGGGTAAATAATATTTTAGACGGGATTTTAATGTTTAATGGACCAACGTTGGCGGGCATCACCGTTATTCAAGGTTACACGTTACACAGGCTTTTATGAGACCTTTATGGATAATTATTTGGAATAACTTTATGGATTATGCTGCTAATGAAATTTTTCTGCTTTCAATTACAGGGGAAGAAATAAAGGAAATGCTTTGTTTGCTTTCTTCAAACATTTGTCAAAATAAATTCTTAAAATGGCTTGAAAACTAACATTTAGTGGATGTTTTAAACACTTTTGAGAACTACTTACAAAAATTACTCGTGACCATGGCCAACTATCATCTTTATGGACGATGCAAATAGCCGCAATAAGCCAATTACCGAGTCAAAGGTGGCTGCGTTTTCTGATAGCTTGTGATCTTAATTAATCACACATTTGTAGCCGATGATTTCCGCACGTCCATCATAGACTCTGCCTTAAAATATGAGTGAAGAATGAAGAATCACCATGGGCACGGGACGAATCCTGGATAGCTCAGTGGTAAGAGCATTGGTGTACTAAACCAAAGGTACCGGGTTCGATTCTCGTGTCCAGGTGTCATTTTTCAATTTTCAGAATATGATATCTAGATGGAGTAATCCTCACTAAAATGCATAAATAATAGCTTTGGCTATTTGATTCATCAACATATATCTGCAAATATAAATGAGTGTTAGAACAGCTGATCAGGTCAAAGGTGATACTCTTCATCACCAATACAGCCAGAAGTTGATGCTTGAAATGGTGGAATGTCTTCACTATACTTTTGCATGACCCTCTTGTGGGCTTTCTTAAGCTGGTTTGAATTATACTTCAATGAGCATAATTTGTGCCACTTTGCCTCAAGAGTAATAAATGTGCATTTGATTCCTTCTCTGTCATCTAGAGTCTAGACCCTCGAAATTCACAACGGCTGGTAGCTCACCCAATTTATTGAAATCTTTATTACACCCAACTAGTGGTAGGCCGTTTGAGTGCCAACGTCGCTCAGAGTGATGCACGAAATTTCTGCTAAAATTGCCATCGTCACTCACAGCGATCCCATATTTTGAACTCTTAGTTCAGTATTAAGTCAACAGATAGGGTAGATTTTATTTTCCAGCTTCTCTTATGTTTAAGCTACTATTATTTGTCTTTGCACTTATAGTTTAAATATATCGAACATGAAAATTATCTTCTAACTTTATGAGCCTTATCTTTGGCCTTGTTTGTTAACATGTCTACTAAGAAGAAATCTATGGATAAAGACACAGAAATACTTGCAATATTTATTGATAGCTCAAGAGAGAGTGATCAATTTTTTAGTAATTCTGAAAGCAATGGTTCTGAATTTGTAAATAATGAAGCTGAACAGGAATTATACTCTAATGAAAGTAAAAGATCGGAATAAGTAGGAGTGGCAGCTGACATTGAAAACACAAGTGTGAATAATAATGATTCCTATAAGGATAAAATAAATCTTGAAGATCAGGATAATTCACCCCAACCTCTTCATATTTATGCAAAATTACCAGTTTTGAAGTCCCTTCCCCCTCCAGATTCCAAGCCAATTATTTATTTTAGACTTTATTTTACTATAACCCTGCTAAAGTTGATGGTCACTGAAACAGCTGCTATGCATAACCCAATTTTAGCGTAAAATCTAAAGTTAGTTTGTGTACAATTTAATCAAAATCCTGTATTTTTCAGCAAAATAGCTTGGCACTTTTAGTCCATTTTTTGTCCTTTCTCTTGGCACTCAAAGGGTTAATACCACTTATTTCGTTGTTCAACATTCTTACTGCGGGTTGGATGCACAAGATTTTCTTTTGTGTCTTGCTGGTACAAACAATATCTCGTCCAACAATTGGTATTGGCATTGGTCTACCCAGAGGCTCGGTAGAGATTCAAAATCTTGAATTGTTCCTCTTCGAACGAGTCTCTCTTCTGAAACCTCACATATAAATAGCTAAAATGAAAATCCTGAATTGTATCTAAGAGTGGTAGATTTAAGTTTTAATTCTTATGCTTATAAAGAATAAATAAAGCAGAAATGATTTGGATGTAATTTAATTTGTCATTAGACTGCTAGATATTTGATTTATGTTTAGTACAGCACATAAATAAAAGAGGGCAGCATGGGCTAAAATTAGTTAAATCATTGGAAGTGAAACAATGTATAAAGGTTTTTATTTTCGTCTATGTTTGAAAAAGTAAAAATTGTATTTTAAGATGTATTTTGACATTTAGGGAATTTTACAATAAAAGATACAAAAATAATAATTGTTTCTTAGATTGTACAACATATTTTTCAACATAAGCTTATGGCATTAAAATATGAAAAGAATTAATCAATCTAGAGGGAAATTAAATTATTATAAACATACTATTATTTATTTGCATAGTGAATTTGTGGAGCAGTAAAAATAATGTAATGGTTTGATTTGTAGCCATTCATTGTATTAGAAAAATAAACTCTCTTTAGTTTCCCCAAATGAGCAAATGAACTGCCTGACTGAACTTTTACAGTGACTGTATGATTTAATTTTTATTTGGGACCTTGTTCAGTGACCACATGGTCTAAGGCCTCAAACTCATGTCATACAAAAGAAAGAAAGAATGAAAGAAAAATCAGGGTTTGTATCCCGGTTGGATGTACTGAGAGGAGTTTTTTCCAAAATGGTTTTCCACTCTTTCTTCATGCAAATGTGGGTTCACTTCCTTTGAATTCAACATTCCTCATCCCCAACTCACTAGCGTAATTAGTACATATACGTATAACCTGTACAGGTAATAAAAACTTTAGATAAATTTTAATTACTTCCTCTAATTACTCTTTGGGTTTGAAGGTGATAGTTTTACTTGGTGATCCAAGTTGGATATAAAACAAGAAACGAATATTAAAAAGTACAATACATATTGTTGTACGACTCATCATTCAGAGTCTAATATTTGTTGCTAAGTTGCAACTTTATAAATAAGTTTTACAAACCCATTCAACACACACAAGTGACTCACCGTGCGGGCCATAGGTCTGAAACACCATTCAACACACACAAGTGACTCACTGTGCGGGCCATAGGTCTGAAACACCATTCAACACACACAAAGTGACTCACTGTGCGGGCCATAGGTCTGAAACACCTTTCAAGTCTAGTCCCTGTTCATGTGAGGTGGTTTAATCTCACTTTTATAAACTTGTGCTCTAGGTACATCAAGAAGCAAGTCTTATTGAACGGAACAACGGGGAAAGTAGCGTTTGATGACAGCGGAGATCGCATCAACGCAGAGTATGACATTGTGAATGTTCAAGACAACCACCTGATTTCTGTGGGACAGTATTATTACAACAGTGTACGTTACATAATTATTAACAAACACTTGAAAACTATGTCAATAGAAATCTCAGCTCAGTCTGAGTCAAGCTTGATTCCCACGTTTGCCGAAAATTGAGATTGGAATCTGCTCGAGTGGTGCAGCTATTAACAGGCTGAGATCTTGTGATTGGTTTAGAGATAGTCCCCTCTGCCCTACTCTTGTGTTTCGGCTAGCGTGAGAATCACGGTTAAGGCATGCACACACCCTCTATTTCCTCTGTGCTTCTCATTTTCTATTCATTCTATTTAGGATGTTTTGTGCCATCACAATGCAAACCAACTTGTAACTTGTTGACAACTCGCCTGCTTTCTAGGAATTCAAAACTTAGAATATACAAAACAACAATTTTACCGGTTGCTCTCTAGGGGTGTAAAACGTTGCCTCCTAAAAAAAATAGAGGATGCTCAAAAACAAGGTGCTCAGGAAGATATTTGGTGTAGAAAGAGATGAGGCTACTGGGGATTGGAGGATGGTACACAATGATGAGTTACATACCACTTACTCAACACAAGACATTATTAGGATAGTAGAGTCTTGTAGATTACGGTGGGCAGGACTTAAAGCGCTAACCTGGTCCAGGGTACTGAATACTTAACCCAAAGGGAGAAGATCACTGGGAAGAACTGGCCGCATGTGGGAGACTGTACCTGAAAGAGATAGAATGTAATGAGGTGGACTGGATAGAACTAACTTGAGGTAGGGATAGGGTGTGATGAGATGGATTGGATGTAACTAGCCCAAGATAGGGGTAGGTGGTGTATTCTCGTAAGTGCGGCAATGAACTTCCGAGTTCTTAGTTCCATAGATTAAGCAGGCAAGTAAGTAAAGTGTGTGCCATTAATGTGCGAAGAATCTGAAGAAATATAAACATCCCCAAATAAATCGTCAAAGTTTGGATTACACATCAGATTTAAAACTTAATAAATGAAGAAACGTAAGGTAAATTCTTTTCTTTCCATAGAATGAAAACCAATTTAAGACCCACATCAATAAAACTGACTGAGTACAGCTATAGACACTAACAGATCTAGGCCTGCCTGGCATCACTTCTATTTCTTACAACCCATTTGTTGGTGAAATTAAAAAAAAAAATCCAATCAATAATGATTTTAAATTCCAGTTTCAAGGTGCACAATGTGTTTGTGTACAGGGACTACTAATTTTAAAGTGTCAGTCCTGTCCGTGCGGTAGATATCGTGCAATGCTCGTGACAAACAAACAAGCTCTTCATATTAATAATACCATACCTTTGCTTTGAGGATCTCAAAAGTTCATCAACACCAGAATCTTAACCTGAGACACGTCCAGGCAATCCCAGCCCCCTTCAAATAGTCTACAATATCAATATTTTATAATAATCTACATTGTTATTATGGTATACAAATAAATACACAATGTAGTTTTTAAAGTAATACATTCATGGATCATTCAATTTAAAGACTTGTATTAACTTTAGTTTTCATTTTCATGTAACTTTCTATAATGTCACTAAATTAATTAGTTCCTCTCTTAATTTTCTTTGTTTCATACTTGTTTGGGATGTACGCACCTTACTACATACATTAAGAAGGAATGAAGAAGACAGAATTTATAAGAAATGTACACACATTTGGTGGAGGAAGCTTGGTAAAGCTAAAAGTGTAGGATAGAGTAGAGCTGACAAAAGTACAGTGTGTGAAATAATTTGGAAGTGTGATTGAGGAGAAAGGTGTGAGTAGAGAGGATGTAATGGGAATATGACAGCAGGGAGAGTTGTTATAACTTAAAGAGTCTTATTGAGAAATCATAACTGCCACATATTTATGATTGATTTTAGTCTTTGAACCAATCACTCGAATTCATGATGCGTCCACCCACACTGAGCAAATACTTAAAATATTTAAATAGACATTCACTTATCCTTCCAATGGAATGGCCTCATACCAAATAAAAGAGTTATTTTTAAATATTAAAATGTAGATTCCATCTAGTCCTAAAGGTAGCTAAGCTTACCTCGATGGCAGTATGGGACCCTTCTGTAATTGGTCGAGATAAGACTGTTACCTTTTAGGGAAGGTTTGAAGCTATACCTACCTGAGAGATATGTGTATATTTTCTGATAATGCATTCAGGAGGTGACACGCATGCGCCTGAGATTGGATGAGAGTGTGATTGTGTGGCCGGGGAGAAGCAAGGTGAAACCAGATGGAATAATCATACCAACCCACCTCAAGGTGCTCACGATAGAGGAGAAGCCATTTGTGTATGTGCGTGAGATAAACAATTTAGTGGAGAACTGTACATCTGATGAGATTCCTTGCCCTCACTTCAACGCTACGGGTGACGGTGAGTGAACACGGAGACACAGCATTAACTCATTCTCATTGTGATAATAGCTATGCTAGCTATATAAGAAAAGAAGCCCTTAATAGGGGTTATATATTACATTATACTTATTTATTGAACAGATGTCTGATGCATGTACCCCACTTGACGCCATGATGAATTCATTCTCGCCACCCCACCCAGCTTCTTCGACCCAATACAACATTCAGTCATCATCCTCGATGTTCACTCGTGGCATACACAACTGAAATGGAAATCTTTAGCTATATATTCACTTAGGATTCGAAGTTGAAGTTATTCTTTGGTGATCAAGTTAGATAAATGAATAATATACTCAACAGCACGTTGATAGTGAGCAGCCATTGTCTCCCGGGTCTAGGTTCAGGGGTCAGTAAGCTCATTGGGTCCCGACCGAGGATCAAATATAGTTTCTACAATCTGCATTCAATTATTGTTTTACCATACATCCTATTCTTATTGCTTAATTTCAACCTTTATAGAAAAATTACAGAATAATAAAACATGCATTTTCAAGCTAAACTATTTAGTTTTCAAATAACATTGTCAATTATGATCGATCAAGGCTATGTTGGCTACCTAACTATTATTTAATAGTACTTAATATATTTGCGAGTTTAGAAGGTTAAAAGATCGACTTTTAATGACTATGAAGATTTACTACGTGATCAACCAAGAATTTACGCTAGATCAACCAGTTGATTTGATTTTCCACTTGCTGATGTCTTGTTTAAGGGATCAGGTTCGCAAACTATAATTTAAAATAATAAGCTCAAGGTGTACAGCCTCAGTTTCTTTCTCACTGAAATAGCTTTCTATAGTGTTGTTGGAAAATACTGCCCATTGAACAATCAACAGTTTAATTTCCAGTCGTGTAGTATGTATCACGATGAGTGTGAATGGTAATCATTTTTAGTGACTCTCAAAATCAAAGAGGGCCATTCCAATTAAAAACTCTATAGTAGGTCAAAGATGTAATACAATGGAAATTTCAAACTGTTCTTCAATTGGAGATTTCATTATAAGCAACAATTTGTGAATATTCTATCTTGTTTTTAGTAATTGTCTTTGTTCAACCAAATTGGTTTTTGAACTTTGTTCTTGTGAACGCAAAGTACAGCTGTGTGTGCGGAAAAGACCCTCTTGGTTGATGGTAATAACAATTCCGGCACGACGGGGGACGGTCGGTTCTTGAGCGTGAAGGGGATGTCTGTGTCACTTGGTGCAATGTATATTCCTTTCTGTCATCCTTGTGAATCCCAGTAACGATTTATACTTTATTGAAATCTGTACATAACCCCTTGATGTTGAGACGAGTACCACTACTCATACCTTGTTTGGCTTTCAAGTTCCTTATAAACAAGTTCAAACTGCCCAACTTTAAAATGAAGGGTGTAAGGTGGTACTCTGAAGGTGTTTATGCGTTAAGGAACTCAAGCTGGTAGGTATTGTGGTTTTCTGGATCATCAATGGCAATGTAGTTAGCACTTTTGTAGATTTTGACCAGTTTTGGGAGAAGGTTGAGCATTTTACTGTTCATTGTCAAGGACTACCTGTGTGTACTGGTAAAAGTAATCTTCTTGACAGTCCTTTGACATCATTCTCATCAATGTAGAATCCACAGATGTCATTGATGATGTCAGTCTGTTCTAAAAATGCCAATGGAATCTCCACTTTGTCATCGGTCAGGTTATTCCCATTGGTCTGTTCGCTATCCTCAATTAAGAGAAGCCATTCATTAAAATGCCCAGTAGCTGAATGCATGGCACATCATTCATGACGAGAGCTGCTTGTGGCTTCATACTGGAGGTGGAAGTTTCTGTAGTGGGGATTTGTTAATTTAACCCACTGAACACAGTTCTTTCTTCTTTAACTAAATATGATGCAATGCTGGTTGTGGCAAAAGGTAAAACATTCTTCGTCCCCCCACACATATCTCAACATTGTGTTGTAAAAATAGGTTTTGCCGGTTCCTCCCGGCCCATCCAAAAAGTCGGCATCACCTTTGTCGTTGTCCTTTACAGCAGCCGTTGTTTCATTGAACAGCTCATTCTGAACGTCATTAGGAATGTTTAGTCTCATGGTCTGTATGATACTATAATTTATCTGAAAAAGGGCCAGAGTTAGGCAAATCACAGTCCAACTCATGATCGAGTAATATTTTCTAGCTCTCTTAGATCCGTGTCGTGTATTGTTGTCTGTAATCTTCCATCATATCCTAATTGAGATTACCATAGATTCAAGGCGAGAATTTGGTGCATAGCTGATGGCCTTGAAACTCATACAAACCCACTCGCCAGAAGTAAGAATGCTTTAAAATGTGTGTGCTCCTTTTATATTGGGTAGGAGGTGTAAATATAAGCGCTCAGCACCGTTGGGGCTAATGGCGTACATTCTTGGCTTACTTCCACTGTCCTTTTGGGACCTTAATATGCAGGAGCTCCCTGGTGGTGTTATTTTGCTTATTCAGCTTGAATCAATCCTCAAACGTTGTTTTGAAGAAGCTGTTTAAATAAATGTTTACTCCTGCGTTGGGACAAAGTACAAAGTACACAGGCTTTTCAGTAGGCAGATGGGTGGTATGTACTTGTCCTATCTTAGTGGCAGGGAGGGGTTGTATGGTACGATCCATCTATTGTCAACTTTGTGCTTTCATACGTCCATTTTGACCCCTGACTTTCTCCATCGCAAAGGGTCCCAGCAACCTTCAGCAAGACCTTCTTCTGAAAATGATTTGAAATCCTTTGTTAATATGGCGTGTCCACAAGTCCCATGCAGTATACACCGTTTGACTATTTCAAACAAATAAGGCTCTGTAACTTGATATATCTCTTACTTGTGGCCAGGTCACATTAATTGTGAAGGTGACAAAGAGATAGGACTATCACATCATGCTACTGGTGACAAAGAGATAGGACTATCACATCATGCTACTGGTCACAAAGAGATAGGACTATCACATCATGCTACTGGTCACAAAGAGATAGGACTATCACATCATGCTACTGGTGACAAAGAGATAGGACTATCACATCATGCTACTGGTGACAAAGAGATAGGACTATCACATATGCTACTGGTCACAAAGAGATAGGACTATCACATCATGCTACTTGTATGTTTCAGAATTCAACATGTTTTGCTGTCGAGGATTTTGTATGGATCTTTTAAAAGAATTAGCTAAAACAATCAACATCACCTACGACTTGGCCCTTTCCCCTGATGGACAATTTGGGAACCAAGTAATGAAAAATATATCCAGTAAGTAACTTTACGACACATTTTCTTAGTATTGACACTGCAAATAAATGTCAAATACAACAATAAACTCGCCTAATTGTTAGCAAAAATTATAATGGATTTCCAATATTGATTGATTAATATTTCAAAGTAGTTCACAATGCAACTGTCAAAAACAATAATCACACATTAAAGTAGAAAAAACAATCTTTTTGAGTAAGTGGAAAACTAAATCTACCAGGAATGTAGAGGAATCACTCCAAATAACCAAATAATAGAGTTAAAAATATTATCTTCCTAAGCAGCCAGGATTCAGCCAGTTTCTCCGACCAACTAAGCGAGGTCCATTGGTTTTTCCCGTGGGAAAATTTGAAGATTTAAGTATTGGAAAATGCAAATACATCAAAAGAAATACAATAATATCCAAAATAACTTAAAATTTATAAAAATTGTCATAATTCTGTAATTTTTATGAACACATTTTTTATTAATGGACACTACCTAGAATATACAAACATGCTAGTTTCAATAAATTGTATTTTGTAAATTTGAATTATAAAATTATTTTATGAGCTAAAATCTGAAAATTCAAATAAGTAACTTGCAGTAACTCTTAACTCACAAAATCACCTTTGAACTAATTCACTTTAGTCTCATGTTAATTTTCCTTGGCTTCATAGAAAGTTCATTGAGAACTTCATCCTCCCCGTTTTCCCACATGGGTTCGTAACTGACACCTCTGGATGTATGTACATGAAGCCCATTAGGTCTGTCTTCATTGGTAGAGTTCCTCATGTGTGATCTCAACAGCTTTAGGGACGAGACAGAGTAAGGTGGGTAACGAGGTCTGATGGAGGTAAGGGGGTTTAACCCT